>JAQIWP010000130.1:0-38437 GCA_034695525.1 Euzetes globulus
AATTAAAGCGCTGGCAGTGAGCTGGCGGTCATCATCAAGTAATCATCCATCTTTGTCAGGACCTCCTGCAATCATTGCTCGCGTATGCCTTTCCCGCACTCGTATGTCTATCTCCCGGTTCGACTAGTTTTTGTATGTATAGTCAAATTTTTTTTATTCCCCAACAAATTCAATATAAATCTAAAACAACAAAACATTGAAAAATCTAAAGCCAGAGAAAAACTTAATCAAAGCGAACGAAAGCCAAACTTTTTCTTTATTCAGTTCTTTTGCGGTGAAGTACTGGCAGTCAAACAATTCAACAAAATTTCGGTACTTTTGTCAGCCAAATGGAAAAAAATGTTTAGTATTGGACAGGGAGGCAAAAAGGAACTCAAACAGTCGGCATATCTTATCGATCATTAGTTTTATGCATAAATAAAAAGTGTTGTGCAGTAATAGTGCGCTTTGGCAGAGGAATAGCTGTGCAAATGTGTGTCCATTCCTTATGTGGAAAGTTTTCAAAACATAATTTCACATAAAAATCAATAAATGGTTTTTTGCACATATTTTAAAACCCCTGAAGGCCTTAAGAGAATATACTCTGACGAGTGAAGGGAAGGGGAGAGAAGATAGAGGTTGTGGCGCGTGTTGTTGGATATGGTTTTAATCGGAAATGACATGTTGTCACGCGAGAGCGACAATGAAAACCTGGGGAGCAGTGCATCCAAAACGATGGCTCTTTTCTGCATCTTTTTGGCTGATATGAGAAAATGGCTAAAATTGTTGGCAATTCAAATGCTGTGCAATTCATGCGGAGAAGCCATCGACTAACACATTGTGACATCTAATGTATATAACTTATCCATTGAATTGTGTATAATAACAAGCATTTAGACGATTGCATGGATCGCACGGATCGATACAATTTATAAGTCTATAAACTGATAATACGGTCACTTGTTATCTGTTTAGGTAGTGCTGAGGTAGCGCTCAATCGTTTGTTAGGGTCATAAATCGTGGACTACAAATAGGTTTGAGTCCTTTTATCAAATAATACGGTATTTTTAGTCAATTGTAACAATCGAGAAGTAGTGGGTGGCAGAGTGTGTGCTCACTCAAGTAAGTGCACTATTACTTTGGTCGGCATTTTGGCCCTTTTGTCAAACTGTGGTCCGAGTCTAAAGGTGCCCATTCATAGTCAAGTGGAGAGGAGGTCGAGTGCCAGTTCGCCCACTACTAAAGTGTTGAACTCGACAGTTAACACCTAATAAATCTTTGACTCCATTGAAAGGCTGGGGTCTCTATTGGTCTTTCCATTCATACCTTTTATTTGGTTTTGCCAATAGTTTTGTGCAATAATTCATTTGATTATTTGTTTAAAACTTAAACGTCTCTCCAATTAAATCGAAATTAATTTTTTACTCGTTTACATAACTAATGGTCTGATTTTATTTTTAGATTTTTTTTCTGATATTATATAAACTTGGTAATGTGGCAGATGGCCGGGCAGTGAGACGAGACGAGACCGGACGCACTGCTCTGAACTGCTCGCTGTCAGAATGGCTTTGCGTTTACTTAAAAAATTGGTATTACATTGGATTGCAGTCGAGATTCTTGACACAGGATTCTAAGGTGGCTCACAATAGATGGGCGAGTCGAGGGTGACGGCCCTACACTCACTTGAATGAGCTCAGTCTCATCGCTATATTATACTGTTAGTCAATTTGGACTTTTCTTAACATTTCTCTACACTTGAAATCTCCTGAGAGGAGAGAAAAATACAGACAATCGCAGAAATGTTTGGTTCCAATATTGTGGGCTCAATTCGTGCACTTCCTGGGATGGTCAGCACAGGAGAAGTGCAGTGCCAACTGGGGGACACAATCTTCTAAAATAACAGAGCTATATGTGGCGAATATGGGGGCGAAAGCGATCTAACGGTTTTCAATGTAAAAATTTTGGCGAAACGCCGAAAAACATTCAAATTATGAAAAATTCTGAATAAAAAGTGAATATCAATAAGAATTTGGAAGAAAGAGAATAAGAAATGATAAAAAATATTTGAAATTTGAATACAATTCTGGCGTTTTGTATGCAATTTTGATTTGCATTTGAGGTAATTGTGAGCCAATACTGAAGTCTGACTAAAGTTAAGCATAAATTTATTTATGGCATAAATATATAAAAACAGAAAAGAAAGCGCTAGCAGTGGGAGAGAGGGAGGGAGGGAGAGAGAGAGAGAGAGAGAGAGAGAGAGAGAGAGAAAGGTAGTGAACGGAAGAGTGGGTCTGCAATTGGGATGTGAGTCACGTATTGGGTTAATATGGATTAATTACCTGAATTAATTGTGTTGGTGTGCGCGTCGGCAACAGTTCGCTTTTCACCGGGATTTGCACTGTTGGCTGGACTCGAATCGGAAGGACGTGAAGAACTATTGAAGAGACTGTGACTACGATGAGAGTGGAACCGATTGTGTCTCAACTTGATCAACTTATGGCGTTGAGAATTGTTGATAATACTTGGCTGTTTGCGCACATTCATAACCGGACTGGTGTTCGACTCATTTATATTATTATTATCATTATTACTATTATTTAAATTATTTATATTACTATCGATTTCTGTTGGATTGTCATCACTATTAACGGGTATTTGGTTGTCGATGTCGTCCAAGTCGTCATCACTGGTATTATTGAACGCATTTAGTCTACAGTTTTCTTTATTACTACAAGAGTTCACTTTATGTGATATAAACTTTAAGATGTCTTGTAATGCGAACTCTCGCTGACAAACACCGCACACGAGAATATCCTGACATAATGTCTGTTCACGTGCTGGAGAAGAGTCTGTTTGTGTCCCTCCGACTGTTGCTGAAGTGATTGTCGTCGAAAGTGATGTCTCGTCCAAAGCTGTGTCAGAACCAGAAGAAGACATTACTTTCAAAGTTTTGTTTTATTTGAGAATTTTAAGAGAAAAGTCGACAATAATTATATATTTATTTGACAGTAAGTTCTGGTGAAAGCACTGGCAAAATGTGAAAGGCATGACATAAAGTGGACAACTGCCACCAAAAAAACAGTAACACACAAACTGAGTACTGGCTCTCACATAACTGAGCGTTTGGTCTGGTCTGCTGTGGTCTAGACGTTTATAGGTCATTATTTAGAAGTTAGTGGACCGGACCAGACCTTGAGCTCAAACGCATACTCGAAGGTCCAAAAGAACGCTTTAGTCATATAAATATTAACAAACAGTCGATTGACAAATACTGACACAAAGTGAACAGTCATAGACGGACTGCACAATTGGCAGTCGGCCCAAAAGTTAAACGTAAAGTCCTTCCAACTGACCAAAAGTTGTTTACAGTGTTATTGATATTCAGGCAGTGAAGTACTGACTGTTATAATCGAAATGTAGGTCAACCGGATGACCAGTGAAGCCCTCATAGCTAAAGCCATAGGTATTGCCGTTAAGGCCATCCAACGTAAGACACATTGCAGTCACTGCTCTTTTTTGTTATCAAAAGCTCTCAAAGCAATCAATAATACAATAATCAGTCATTCATTGCAATCGGTCTGAATTGGCATCAATTCATTCAATCATCAAAAACTAATTCAACATATTTGTGACCATTAGGACAGTTGACAATATGTGTTATTAAAAAACGGTAATAACAACAAAAATAAGGGACCGATCATTGCAGCTGTGATTATGTCTGACCGAAAAAACAGAGCAAAACATTTTACTTTCAATCAAATGTGGAATTGATAGGGAATTGTATAAAATACACGATTTCGGGGCTCTTATGACATCAATAATGGCAATCATCGCAATTGAATCCATAAAACATATGAATTCCTACACAATGTTATACAGAATGGAAGCGTTAACTCAAGCGAAATGACTTCACTAAGACCTCAACCAAAACAAAGACAGTTCTAATAGATTAAGCCGATTGTGTCAATAGACTTCTGGTCAGAGTTCAGTCTTAGTGGTAAGTTTGTAGGGGAGAGAAGTTCATTGTATATCATTTGGATGTATTGGTGGCAATCAATTCCCAGATGTAATATAATGTAATGCAATTCCAATGCAGTCCAAACCGTAGACCAAAGAGTACAACATTGAGTAGACTGTGCTCTCATATGACAAAAGAAGAGCCCAAAAGGGAGAAGAAAAGAATCCAATTGTCATTTGAAGGCATTGATAGGGACTGCGAAAGCATTATTAGTGCTCATCAACTGATAGTCAGTGCTCGACTGCACTCTGGGCTGGTATTCAGAACAGGCATAGAAGGCATTGTGGAGAAACTAAAGTTAGCTATGATGTGCTGTTCTCTGCGAATTGGGTTTGGGTGTGGGTCCAACTTTTCATCTCATTTGATCTCAACTCTGTTCTGTATTGGAATACACGTGTGTTTTGTCAGAACTCACTTCAAAGCCATTACATAAGCAAATACACAGCAATAGTGAACAGCTATGAGAGCGCTCAACATTACCACTACTGTAAAGCACAAGTCTTTCTATAATTAGCTGGTCTGCAGCGGACCTGACCTTAACTGGCGAAGAGTAGCCTGAAATTTATTTTTAGTATCGCTGCCATCACAAGCAAACAGCTCTTTTCACAGCACTGGCAGTTGGATCGGTATATGAAGTGAAAGAACCTAAAGTCTTAGCTAAGATCGCATCCGCCAAATAGCAAATGCTGTGCCGAATGCCTTTTGCCAGAAACTAAACTTTACTTTTAGGTACCTTAAGATGCGATAACATAACTCATGATAAAAGTGCGTAATATAAACATCGCCTCCAATACTGACAATACCACCAGTGCTTACACAGTCGTGATGCGCCTCTAATGCCCAAAGTTGGAGAGCTGGCACTGTTCACCTACTCATAGGGCAGAGCGATGGCTATTGAGGCCTCTATTGTTTCATTGGGTGGTTATCGGGTCAAGAAAAGGACAAAACCATTTAATAGTTTTATTTTGTTTTGTTGTCTCTCAACTCATACAACACCCGATTTCCTCCAACAGACATAACCCCTATTTAATGATGCGTTAAATAATATTAATTATTATCACAGAAACGCTGCAAACAAATTAAATGTTTGTCAAATGGCATTCGGCCTGAATTCCAGACCAGCAAATCATCTTGCATCACAATCTGCCATTTACATTTAACCTTACTCATTGTTCGAAAATATTTACTCGACATTTCTAAAGTTGGCTCTAAAATTCACAAAAATCTAAAAATATGCCAGATAAAAAGCAGCCGGCAGATAATTAGCCGGTGACCTCTCTTTCATACATGTCTAAGTTTGGACATAAGTGCCAAACGATAAACCACTGGATATTTTCAGATTTAATGGCACTTTTGGAAACAAAATATAAATGTTTGTGTCATTTGGAGAGTAAAAGAAGAAGAGATGAGATTTTTTTTGTGTTGAGTTGAAAATTCTTGAGTCTCTACGGCAGACATTATGTAAGAAGTGATCAGAAAATGGTTTGCATAGAAAAGCAATGCATTGACTGCGCTTTGAAACTGTTATATTCGAAGCTATGAATACTATGTAAGTTTGGAAGTAACGTAATGTAATGTATAGTAATGTATAGTATTTTATAAAAAGCAAATTCCATTCCCTGCGGATAAATTCGTGACTTTCTAATAAGACAAGAAGAAAGAGGGGACAAAAGGGGGCAAATGATAGTGAGAGCCCAGCTCTATGAGCGCACAGCATAATAACGGTTTTATATAATATCGAATGCATAGTCGCAAAGAACATGTATGGGTTGCCATAGAGAACGATATTCATTTCGCTCATGCAAATGAAATGGTCATAAGTATAATGATTTAGAAAATAAGTTCGTTTCCTCTCCACTTTCTTTCGCCTGATATGGTCTGCCAGTGCCTTCTCATGACTGTGCACTGATAGCTTATGATAGCACTGTTGGCTTTGTTGCAGTTGTTGGCTGTTTTGGCGTTTTGTCAGATAATATGGCCATTCGTTGCCGTTGTTCTACTTTCAGTTATATTTATATCAGTTTATATAAGCATTTTATGCATCACATCATGTGTTGTAGGCCTAACATTAAGGTCTCAAATAAATAAGTCAGTAGTCAATAGTCAGTCCTCACAAACCGATAGTGCAGTCAAACATATTTTTTACTTCACTTTATGATCACTGAGTTTCGCGTCATTTCAAGACTCAATTTGCTATTTAAGTGATTCACATCATTCACATCCATTTGGTTTTGGTCTTTGCGGTCAATCATAACCTGAGACACACTAATAGCCATACAGACCATTACCGTTAGCCATAGTCTTACTCCTGGAGGGGATCTTCACTAAGACTAACAGCAGTTGAGAACTAAATACTGCAGACATAAAGACGTAATGCAAAGCAATTCAATATTTTCTCTCTTCCTTTTGATCCCGTGATTCCCTCTCAAGGCATTGATAGCCCCTTTGCATCCATTCTTTGCTTTTCTGCTCCCATGAGAGGATCTCTGACAGCCCTTAAAGAGGGGGACAACTGGCGGACAGCACATTCAAAGTGAAAGGCGAATGACCGCCGATTGAGTAGAAGTGAATTTCGGGCCTCTTTTAGCTCTCCTTCTGTAAGCGTTGCGTATATATTATATAACTGTCTGATGACCCAAACCTAACATTTTGGTCCAAAGTGCGCTCCAGGCCTTTAAAGGCAATGGAGTTGTGCCAAAAGCACTGATCAGGGGATGGAGTGTGCGATCGCATAAGAGGGACGCAGTTGAAGGTCGTCGACCGCCAGACCATTCAAGTAGGGATTCCTTCATTGCATAGCATATCAAGTGATATGACTTACAACTAATGACTGCATAACTCAGACTTCAGTTATATCTGTCTGACTGACTTTTGGGCTAATCCTTGTGGCGGTCACTCATCGACTGTTTTGCTCCTTATTTACGATTAAATAATGAGATAATTCTGGAGATAATGTTTAAGAGAAAATATTTTCAAACAAAGGTCTCTGTATTGGTGTGACCTCTGTTTTAGTCATGTGTTCTCTACGGCATAAATATCTGATATCTTTCAGAGATTTCAGGTCTTGTTGTGGGCTTTGCTCGAGTGGTCGGATAAGACTTATAAGACTTGCCAATGAAAAGGTCATCCAGTTATGCAAGTGAAGGAATGTCCACCCGGAGCAACAAATCAGACCAGTTTTTAGCTCTGGAAAGATGTTTTGCCGCGTGATTGTGCCCACAGGCAGGTGCTTGACCGTCCAGCTTATACGTGAGGCACCGGCACTCTAATAAAGTGGTCGCGAAGAGGCCAACAACTGGTTAGACATTTCTAAACTTTTAGCACATCTTATGGCCAATGAATGCAAACGATTACAACATATAATAAACTCAACAGAAATGCCGTTTTAACCGATGAATACCTGTGCGCCACAAAACGCTTTTATTCATTATTGGGTCACTGATCGGATCGACTCTCATATGCCTTAACTAATAAGTTGTAATAACTGTTCAGAAACGCCGAACAATGAGATGATTGAAAAGACTTTTCAACAGATTTCCTAACTTTGCTCTCCTTTTCCGGTCACTAATATAATCCTCAATTCAATTCTCTCAAATAATTATGTGCTGTGCTCTCAATAATTATTGGTTTGACTTTTTGGGAAAAAATCTTGTCAACTTTTGAAATATGTTTTTTGGCATAAATTGAGAGCATTTAGCGTTTGAAACAACTGTCACTTCATTTCATTCACATAAAAACAGACTTTTCCTGAAAAATCCTAATTACTATTCAATGAAATTTATTCACAAGAAATTCAAGTTCTTATGAATGATATTTCAATGATTTCTAGTCAATTGTAGAAAAAAATGTGAAAAATAATGAAAAAATTAGAAAACATTTTTTATATTTGATTAATTGAATCAAAGATAAGATAATGAATTTGCAAAAAATTGATTTGTTTGAGGATAAATAAACAACTTATTCAATGATATGTAAAAAACGATATAATCATTTGTTCCAATTTTTGGTCATTTCATTAGTGAAAGACTTGTTTTGTAAGTGAGTCTTCACTTTCTTATAATAATTCTTTAATTTGGAAATTATAATAATTTTAGTTATAATGACGATAATTAAAGAGAAAAAATGCTCAAAACGTTAATCAGACATAATTTCTATTCAGAAAGTCTTAGTTTTTCTCCAAACGTGTTATTTGTTATTACATAACATTCGTCTAAAACTGTCGAAAATATGTCATAAGACTTAAAGATCTGTTAGTTTTTTATTTGGAAATTTCTCTCTTCTAATGCTTAGTTCAATACGATTTCAGGTCAAGTGGTTGGCAGTCCCTCACAAATATGCAAACATTTCACTGCTTATGAACTTTGTTATCAATTGATGGAAAACTATTTGGCTTTTTATATGTTGTTGTATTAATAGGCGTATTCAGCGTTTTGGACCGAACAGGGATATTTTTAATATTTGTTGACCTCAAGGTCAGTGTATGGCGGTCTTCATGTGATTGGACTGATGGCAGTCGCAGTGTTACAGCTCTACTGCTGTACAAATGTATGACTTAATGGCTGCCACTTATTAACTAACGAACGAACGCTAACACAATATAAAGAATGTGAACATAAATTTTGTTTTATAAAAAAGTTGCAAATAGTGTACAACCCCTGCAAAGACGAGATTCATGCCGAGATGGACCGGGACTGCACAGCCCATCCCTGCATTTGAGCCAACTATTAGATGAATGGTTTGCCCTGCAATGTATTCGACTGCATCCTACATATCCTACATTGATAGTGATAGTCATGGTCATTTAGCCAAGCCTACGCTTACATAAGGACATCGGGTTGTGAGAGTTGTGGGCACACACCCTAACCAACACATTCTTGTTTTATTTCCACTTTAGACAAATTGAGAAACTGCCCAAAGAATGGCATAAAAAGCCAAAAGCTATGAGTAATGCAAGAAATCAAAAGATTTAGAAAATGAGAGAATTATTTGAATGCATAGAAATTTTAAACTTATATCCAAACTGAATATTAACTGAATATTAGATTCTTTTCCTCAAAGACTCGCACATTTGTTGCACAATATTTTTGCACAGTTGTCCCTCCAAAGGCTCCCGTGTGTGGCTTTTATGCATATTTTCAATGGATTGTACATTGATTGGGTCAACAACATCATCAAGAGATGGATGGCTCGATGGGAACCCAAATAAATGCACAGATTCTAAAACGAGTAGCCATACGTTAGGGAGAGTTGGGTCGCGACTTCTCCAAAAGGAAGGCTCTCTCATGTGATATAAATTTTATAAAACCGCTTATATAATAAATACTAAGAGTTTTGGCTCTACTCTTATGTTACTCTTATTTTCAAATATTTTTTAGCGAAAGGTCTCTGAATTATTTTAAAATGAAAGGTAGGGCACAATTATGAAGCCTATGAGCAAAAGGAGAAGCCGTGTTCGGGAGCAACGGGAGCATCAAATATGATCATCATTTGATTGCATAATATTGCCTGAAAGCAATGCAACGCCCAGTTAGCGATGTGTTGGTTCTGAGCTGTGTTTGGCTCTACTGTCTGTACTGCGGTAGTGATTCACAGAATGATTTAGAGGAAGGCAAGAGTTGCCAAACGCTGCTCTTCATTAGTCCCTCTCTCGTACTGTCCGGTGAAAAATTGTCGGAATTGTTAAACAGGACGACGAGGAAAGAAATTAAAAGGAAAAACGAGAGGGAAAACAGTCGTAATTCATATCGATAACTGTGCAGAGAATGTGGCGGACGTGTCGGTCGCGCCCTATGAAATCACTGCAGATATAAAACAAAATTTGTCGATCTCTGGCTCAACACAAGGGCAGAGGAAAGACAAGAATAGCCAACTCATGAAAAGTAAAAAAAACGTTGGCCAACAGTGCTGTGAGAATAGCAGCAATTCTAGTGTTGCGGACCCCCACCGGATCAGTACATCAGGTGTACAATAAATTCTTTGTCGAGTTTTTTATTTTTCTTGACCTTCACTACAGCTTTTATATACGCATCGCCTGAATGTGGACATGCCGTCAGCAAAATTTAGTGGTCCGAGAAGTGCTCTGTTCTTATATAACGCAGTAATAGTCGAGTGTATATACAAACATAACATGTACTGGGCCTTCATTGCCATCCTTCCCCCTTTAATGCAAACTGCCATCCCCTTAACATCTGAGCTCTTCTTTTGAACAAAGCCTAAGATATTCAGCGCAACAGAGAACAGCACTACAGCTAAAAAAGAAACTCAAAGACCAATTGCATGGCCGAAGCCAACAACTGAAAGTGTACGTTAGGCGCAGCTCACAATTGTTGCTCTGATCGCACTTTTTTAGCTTTTTTCACGCTCTCAGACACTCACCACATATGATAGCAAAGAAGGAGAGAAGGGGAGAGAGGGAGGGAGGGGAGAGAGAGAGAAAGAGAGAGAACTGAAGGAGCATTGTATTAGAGATAGAGAGTGACTGAGACCGAGATGGGGGGCTCGTATAAAAGAGAGGGGTCGCAATCAAACGGACCATCAGAGCCATCATCATGACTGGACCCAAGCACTGCAAAAGGAAGTGCAGCTGTAGGGGGTTAGGGGTAGACTCGATAGAGGGGTCAACAGCAGAAGGCGATGCCAAGGAAGGCATGCAATGCAACAAATGCAACACTAAATTGTTTGATATAAAAGCAGCTGTTTTATCCATCAAATCAGCTCTGGCACCAGCTCAATGTGTGTGTGTGGCGTGGCCATGCCTTTCCACACAGCCCTACGTGCCTTGGATGCCCGGCCAGACCAACACTTGCCAATTGTTATGCAATTGTATTGAGACTTAAATGAAATTCAAAAAACATCTAAAAATTCTATTCTTCGACTTTAGATTGAACTTCAGAACGACCTCAAGAGAAGGGATGACCTCAGCGGACGACCCCTTTATAAAGCCATATATTAAATGGTAGAGTCTGTAAATTTTTTTTATCACAACAGCTTCGAGTGTTTGAATTGATATCACATAAGCTCTCAAATGATTAGAGGCTATCGAAGGGCATAAAAATGCAAAATAAAAAAATGCGACAAATTTTGTGCGCAACAAATATACCGGTCATAAGAAGTCGATTACAATTTTATTATAATGTTTATATCCCGGCAACAAAAGTGTACAAAATATAACTAAACTAAATATAATATGAAATAAACTTTATTCTGGCACTCAGTACGAGTGCTGGACATTCACACCAGTCATATACACATCTGGCAGATAAAAATGTTGGACCAATAAAAGTGCGGAATAAAAACGTTGGCTCACATAAAGGTAGGCATAGCAGGAATGGCAGCTCGAATAAAGGTACCTGCATTTATTAGGGGCACTCTTATTATTTAATGTAAAAGTAATAGTATTAGAGAATAGGGGACCAAATAATGTTATATTAAGGACGATGTGTTGCCAATTACATAAAACTATGTTTGCCATCGCAGCTGCATATAGTCAACAAACTGTTCTCTCTATCTCTTCACAAATTAAACACAATTCGGGAGAGGGAGCGGGAGAGACACAATAAGTAACGCACTCCGATAATTAATGTAGGCCTGAATGATGGCCACCCAATAAAATAGAAATAAAATTCACCTGGCATTGCATTGATCACTAGTGATACTGTTTTTTCAAGAGAGGAGAGCTCAGTCATCGTGACTTTGGACAAATGCTAGTCATTATATTAAGGCAATGATTGCCATCGCATTCGACTTTTGTTTCGTCATAACTCGAATACAACTTTACTTTTATACCGTTTCGTACATATATTTGACACTTGTATTCAATACAAACAAATTTAGTATTTTATTCAATAGGAATATACAAACGAATAGTCGATATATTATTATTTTTTCTGTGACAATGAATAATAAATCGATTGGAGAGCTCTGACACGATTACATGCATTTAAGCCAAAGGATCGCTAATAAGCGATAGTATTGCCATTCGTATCAAAATTCAGACAAAAAGTAGTCAATTGATTGTAAATTCAGATCAGTATTTTTTGCGCTGTCCTGTCCGTCAGCTTATTATTTGAATTAATTAATATTCAAATTAATTGCAGTATTAATTGCTTTAATGAAAAGATTGACGATTCATGAATACTAAATTGTCTAATGAATGTCCCTTTTTTCAAGAATCTAGGAAAATATTAGATTAAGTCATCAGAAAAAAAGAAAAAGTTGCAAAATATTAAAAGTTTAAAAAACGGGAAAAATTTGAGAACTGAGGAAAAAATATTTTTAATGAAGAAAACGAGAGAAGACTTGAGAGAAGAAAAGTTAACGCATTTGTGATATTGTTTTCGATATAAAATAACTGATAGTCTGAACCATTCGTTGGTAAAAATAGCGAAATATAATGCGTTAACTGACGATAAATAATATTAGAGTAAAAAATAATAATAAGTAATATTAGTATTAATACTATTAACTGTAATGTAATGTTTGGTCTAAATGCCAGTCGAAATGCAATGCGACTCCAAGTATGGCAAAAATGAGACGCTTTTCCTATCTGTTAGACTCTAAGCCTCACAGCATTACATATACTGTAAGTCCAGTTACGACTCACACAAAGTTAAACATTAAATAAAAAGTTAGCGACAAAAAAGTTAGTGTTGGCTAACATTTATTTCCTTTAGTTTCCCATTGAAATTATCAGTGATTTGTATGAATAGCCACACCCTTTCACCAGAGCTGACCAAATGGTCACTAAGAATATGTTTTGACAGATCAACAAATGTAGTAATCAATAGAATAATTGACAGAAAAGCAAAATAAGACTTAAGTTTACTTTTTTCGATTCTATTTCTTACAAATGTTAGACACACACAAAAATAGTGGCAAAAAACATTTGAAAACATTTGTTTGACATTAAATTAATTGATAATAAAGAGAATATGAATGAGAATATAAGTAAATTGGACTTACAATTGACTAGTCGTTTGCGGGGCTGAGGGTTTTCCTGCTTCCTTCGTGACATTTTTTAAGGCGAATCGAAGAAAAAATTGTATTTTCGCTGATATTTTCTGGTGTTTTGGACGACGACTACGGACTTAACAGAAGAGCAGTGCAGGCATTGCAAGCATTGCTTCTCTTCTCACTTCTCTCACTCGATGTGTATGTTATGTATGTGTTGTGTGACTGTTGTGTATATATAACGCCAGAGTATATATTGTATGTGTGGTGTTTGTGTCGATTTATGGCGTGCAATGGCTCTCAACAGTGCTATTGCACAGAGAAAGATGGCCGGACTTGAAGCCAAGGAAACACCACAAACGCACTGTTACGTGATGGTTACGCTGCTGGCGAGGGGGCAGTCCTGACAATCGACGAACTCAAGACCCCAACTCTATGATGAGAAATGCGAGTAATGCTATCCGTTCGCAGCGATAGCCAACAAGCGATCTATGGGTAGTAGTACTCTCTCTATCAGCACAGATAGAGATACTGTCCTTCACTGATTCCCACTCAATTATGCCAATAGTTTGATCCAAGTAATCAATTCTTCTAGCCTTCACTCAATTGTATTTTAATCTTTCAACTTATTTTTTTCTTGATTTTCACTTAAATTCTTTCAAATTTCCAAACGATTCTCTTCTTTGGTTTTATTCTTGAGTTCAGTTCAAAGTCCACATTAATTATTGATTTTTATTGTTTATCATTAAAATAGTGCCAAAACTTTTTTCGTCAGTGATTTTTCACTTCTTATTGATTTAATTATTGATAACAGAGATTAAAAATTCTGTTTTTATTATTACTTTTATGTTGGGATGACTTTAGTATTTGTTTTAGTGTTTGTAAGAGTCAATTAAATTTAAATTAATTGGAGAAAAATGTTTAGCAAATGTTTTTGTATATTATTGTCTATAATAATGAAAAAGATGAATGACATACATTGAGACAGCGATTGTCTTCTTTGGTAACATTCAAACACTTATCTCTTATGTCCGGTTCTTATCGGCTTTTCGTGTGGTTTCCATTGAAAGTTTTATGCCGTTATGTTGTCTCACAAGTTATGAGAGTTTGGCTGCAATATTATATTGTATTTTATTAGAGGTTGTGTTCACTCAGAATACTTGTTGACATTATTAGGTTGAATGAGTCGAAAAGGGCCACTAAAATACCAATACAAACATCAATAATAAACAGAGAAAAGTTTCTCACTGTTAGGACTGATATGTAATGAAGTGATAGGAGTCGGTATGAGTCGGTCAGTGACACTCACAGCAAATCTTTCTGTTCTTCAGATTAAATAACTTTTTATATCAGACAACAAATGCGAGTCGTTTTTCTCGATAACAGACTTAACTTTTCAGATGAGGGCTTAGACCAGACTTTTGGCTGACTTTTTGCTCATTCAATTTCGAAAGTTTAAAGAAGAGCAACTGTTTTATATGGTGTGCGCCCACGACTGGCGAGTCATTTGGACATGAAATGAGAGCGAAATATATCAAACTTTTTTCTTCAACAAAACTTTTTTCATTAATTTGGAAAAGAGCTGCGACTCGACAGCTCCTACTGCAGAATGGGGTATCCCTTCACGAAACCACAAATAAAGTTGGGCCGGACTTGTATTTTGGTTACTCGAAAGTAGGCCTAACACTAACACAACTCGTCATTCGATGTGAACGAAAGTCGATTACGAAATGCATTTAAACACAAACGCATATATAGTAAGTGTCCCTAAAATAACATTTCGCGAACACATTGGAAGAGCACTGGGAGAGTGACAGTGCATTACCGTTGCATTTGGCGAAGTGCTGGTGAGTTGGCTCCAAACTACTATCAATGACCGAAATGCATTGCCAGTGCAGTCATTGCTGTTGTCTGTCTATGTCTGCACTGGTATTACTCTATCACTAATGCATTGGTTTTTTTTGTGCGCATTCCCCACATAGCCCTTACGATTCTGATAGAGGAGTGGTCACGGCTCACACGTCGCCGACCACAGGTCATACCCACACTGAATGATTGGTGCACAACCGCTGAAAGACCTTAGGGCACTAAAGAAATCATCGCTCGCCCTAAGACTTTGTCGCACCGGTGATGCTGAGCACCACTACAACCAACATATCGACGACAATCACTCCATTCTATGACTTTAGATACCAATTAATGGGAGGATATATTCAACTCATCCATATTTCAATGCAAAGGCACTGATAAAAAAGTTTTTTCGTTTGAAATGACACTTAAATCAAATCATATGCGGAATGACTGCAACTTCTGATAAAAATTAGTTCTCATCCCTAAAACCGATCGCATTATAAATTGAATGCAAACCTTCTCCTCAACTGATTAGCACATGTTTTAAAGCGTTACTAAAAAAAGTTGTCTTTACGTTAAAACATTAGATCGCATCGAAATTTGCAGTGAAGTGCATCACAAATATCGCGCAAGTCTTGAGTGACTCAATCAAAAAAAAACTCTTATATTTTAAAGTTAAATGTCTTTTGCGATCATATCTCACATTAAAAGCTGTGTCACATGATATCAATGTTTATTTGGTTCTCAATATTTTTCCCGTTCCATACATCAAACATATGAAAGTCAAAAACTGTCTGATTATTGGGCAAAGAATTCCCTGTTTGTTGGCTGTGCTCACAATTAGTGCATTTGAATGATAAATAGGACGCGCGCTTCAGACGAATTAATGATCTCATCCAACACTCTCACCAATAATTAGGTCATACGAGCGCTTATGCAATGTTATGATTGGGATCTGCCATCTTCTGGCGGAACTGTGCGCCTACCAGTTCACCTGTTATGCAATTCTTTAGCTTCAGGTAAAGACAATTTATTCGGTTCCTTTCGAAACACTTTTTTGGGAAGCTTCAAACAGCAGCCAATTGTGCGATGGCTTTACACGCTTGGCCACAACCAATGTCTTGTATGCGTCATTTAACTGCTGAGTCCAGCACCGGATATAACTTAGATTAGCTAAGATTGCATGGATTGCATGACCGGATATAACGCACCCGTGAGTCAGTCGATCACAAAATATCACACAAATTATTATCGGTGTTAAGCAATACCTCATTTTCTCATTCATTTTTCCCTTTCGTCTTAGTTTTTGTTATTTTTTTTCTTATCATTCAACAAATTATTGTGAGTGGGAGTCAACGGCTTAAGTCTAAGCACAGGTATTATGTGAAGTCATTTGGGCTTAAAATCTACTGATTTTTGACCCAACTCTTCAACATTGGGTGGAAATTCACTCAATTTTATGCTTTTTATTGTTTTAATATTATTTTATTTAATTTCATTTGTATAACCAGAAGCACTGACACAGACTCGCTCAGGGAGTCGCCACAGATTTCTTTTTGTCGAAAGGCCTTCTTCTAGATAAAATAATACTCGATTGATGAATATATGCTGTGCTTATGTCTAAATGTGGTCTTAATGTTAGCTAATGTTAAATCAAATTAAGTGAATGAAAGCCCTATTAGAGTATAGCGTTATAACACACCTGTCTTTGTATTATTCATTGCTTTGAATACAATTTTATATTCTGTATTTGGAGCAGAGAAATGGGCAGATATCATATGAGATGAGTGCGACCATTGAAGCCCAGAGTGAAGGATCTGATTATGAGGTCATCTGTTTTGCGCTTCAATTTAAATACACCCAAAATGGGTTGAGTGCTAAACGAAATAAGTGTTGTGTTCTGTATTGTAAAACAATCCATTAAAGCGTTGCAAAAGAGGCTCATAAGTGAAAAGAAGGACAGCAGCAAAGTCTGTGCCGAATGAGTGCTCAATGACTGCCAATGTTGGCCCTCAAGGGATATTTGGAGACTCGACTCGCACTAGCATTTCACAGGACTCGATAGAGCAGTTCATAGCGTTTGATGGCATCGCATACTCATAACTATTATCTAATATATACTGAATATATTGAGACGTATTGTTGTTGTTCGTCGATGTTGTGCTTCAATGCTGATGATGATCACAACAGTGCGGTTCATGGCCACTATCCTCGGCCCTAACACTAGATGGTTGTGCTCTAAGGACCGAACTAATAATCAAATTGAAACTTCCTTCTTGAATTCACGCGTTGATCCACTCTGAGAAAAGCATACATAACATACTGTCCTCTGATATGACTTTTTGCTATAACTTTATGCTTTTGGTTACGGATGTGTTTCACTGCTTTCTCTTCATTCTATACGCTCTAAGGGTAACGAAATGCACTGCATTTTGACAAAAATTGCAAAAAATGGTCAATTTTGGGACTTATGAAATGCATGACATGATTCACAAAATATATTAATACTTCGACTGCCGGTGATTACAATCATGAACTGAATCTATGATGAATTGTATGATACCATCACTTATTGGCCTTTCCTTCAACTAAAAAGTCAACCGAAAGGAAGTTAACAACACTTTCGAGTTAAAGAGGGACTCATTCGCTCAGATAATAATCATAAGTTTTGACTTTAAAGACGATCAACTATTAATGGACATGACCAAGGGCAAATCACACCAATTCTTCTCCTCTTACAATAAAAAAAACTTCTTCATTCATAAATTCAATATTTTAAACAATTTTCGATTTAAAAGACATTCACCCAGAATCTTTTTTATTTCTAGAAACTTTGAAAATTGACAGAACAAGTATATTCACATAACTTATTTAGTTTAATGATTTATTACACAGACATTATTCATTGATTATGGTGTCTGGTCTTGGTCACTATCTTACGTAATACAAGTATAACGATTGATAAGTGATTAGTGCAGTGAATATTTTTTTGACAAATTTTAATATTTCATATATGGGGTCAACGAAATAGCGAGTCCTGTGCTTCTGTGCTCATGGAGCTGTTGGAGTGCATCACTGGTATAATTATTCGCACAATTTTCTAAATTGATTGCATATTTATCGTTAGAAGAGCGCTGTTCCGCTTCAATAGTAAGAAGGAAATGCTATTTGCTTTTCAATATAAAACCTGAACGTCTCTAATAATGAGCCGAACTTATTGTTTGCTTGAGGTGCTGTTAACACCCATCTCATTCTATTTTACGGTCCGAGACCTCTATATATTATTTTAAAAACTGAATAATCGATATTTTTTCATAATTATAATAGAGTAGAGTATAAGTCGCTATTTATATACATTTTCTCAACTCTTGTCTACTTTACGACCAAAATATTACACAAATAAAAGCAAATAATAAGTTGTGTATCGACTTTTTTGCTTGTTTTTTGTCCAATTCTGTTATAAGACAGCACTGAATGTGCTGGCAATGAATGTAGTGGTAATATCGACAGTATTGAGAAGGATCAATTTGCATTTGCAGTCAACTTAAGCCAAGACAAAATAAAGCGCATAAATAAATCAAACAAAAAACACAATTACGAGAGTTTGTGCTAAAAAAGTGAATCTGTTGTCCATTAGATCGCATCTATGAGTTGAGAGAGACTTTTGTATCGATTAGTCACCCATTCTTTGCATACGAGAGAGACTCTGATGAATAAAAGGGAGCCAAAGGGGGAAAGAATTAAGAGGAGAGCTGTAGCTCAGGCTAATGCAAAAGTAGAGGGATAGACCAGTGTTGTAGTGAAGACCAGTTTAACTCTGCGTTTCTTCTCAAACATTTTTTCCCACTCTATTCTGCCTTTCATTTTATTTATGGATTTTATAAAAGCATAAAATATATGAAAGGATCGGTTGAAAAATTGAAAGATTCTTCACATACTCTATTGAGACGCTATTTGTTATCACAACTGAAACCTTCAGATTTTGAACAGAATATTCAATTCTATTAAAAAAAATGCTATTCTTTCAAATATAAGTAATTGAAATCTAACTGAAAAACAAAAACAATTGTTTTGGTTCACAGATAACTATCAAAAGACAATTCATTTGAATCGATAGTAAAATTTCAAATCATTTTCTGCAAAATTAAAGAAATCTTATTTCTGTTGTATATCTTTAATGAGAATCTGAAGCCTTAAAAGAATTCTATTTCAATTGAATGGTTGTGTGAGAGACCGGTGCAGACAATTCAGTGCTTATTCAGTGCTATATCTATCCCTCTATTCGTTTTTAAATTGGAAGAGTTGCCAAAAATTGAAAGAGTTTTCAAAAAAGCTTTCATTCCTGAGGGCATTCATGCAAATGTTGTGCAGTTCGCAAAGGGATGCGGAGCTAAAAAAGATGCCTAACTTTAAAGGATGGAAACACAGATGCAAATCGATCCGAAATAAATGCAAAACTTTACTCTTTCTAACAATTTTCCATTGAGAGCATCAATTTTTTTTGCAGACATTACTCTTTCCATCCAATCGAATGGCGAACAAAACAAAATTTTGAACACAATTTTGCGATTTTATTCTCAATTTTTCACTTGAATTCTGTATTTAAAACATATTCCATGAAATAAAATACTCTACTTTTTAAACACAGAAAAGTAATTGTTATTCAAATTAGAATCAATGTTGTCATCGAAGTTCAGTCCTGTTTAATGTGATTTGAGTCTTATTTACTCATTTATTTATTTATTCAAAATTGAATTTCCATTCAATCCAAGGTTTTAACGAATGAACATTAATGAGACAAATGTTCTAAAATAGTAACCAAAACATTGAATTTAAGTATTTTAGCTTAAAGTCAATTTAAAAAAAGACCAATTTATCTAAATTTTTTTCAATTAAATTTATTATCTTAATGTCTGTTAGAAGAAATGGTTTTTAACATAACCAAAAAACTAAACTTTTAAACAGGTATAAATAATACTTTCATTTGTGTATAATATATGAAGTAAAATAATAAACACATACTTTGATAAAGAATTTATATGAACATCAATCTTTGATTTAAGTCACATATTTTCAATTAAATTTCCATTTCAACTTTAATTGAACCAAATTTTGAAATTTAATAGCCTGTCAAATTTTTGTTCTTTATTACATGTATTTGTATTTTGAAAACTATTTGATAATCTGAAAATAATTTTGTTCATCTTATGTATTAAGAGGAAAAAGTCAAATGAAAGCTTATTTGAGTCAAAATAACTTCTTATATACAGCGCTCGACTTTGAAAGGCTTTGATTTCTATTTCAATATTCTGTAATTTGATCTGAAATTACATTAAAATTCTCGATCAATATTTAAATAGATTTGAGAACCTTATTTATATTAAAATGGGTAATAAGTTTGGTCACCTCATAATAAAAAATAAACTGGAAAATAATTCTGAATGAAGAGACATCTGCTAAGTATCAAGATGAAATTATAACAAACTCATATAAGCAATTAATATGTATCAGTTCAATTAGGCATTATCTTTTTTAGTGTAAAAATTGCCAATGTAATTTTAAAATAGAAAAATAGTTCAATTGATGAGTTTTTGTCTTTAATGGTTATGAGAATAATTTTGTTCAGTTTCTCATTTAAATTCATTTGAGTGTTCGGACTGTTTTGTTGTGTGAGTCGGGAGTCAATGCCTCGCTATTCGCTTTGCCTGACTTGTTTGAGCCGAGACATTTGACATGCATCGAAGTAGGCACATAGCTTGTAGAGCACAGGCAAGACGTAGAGCACAGTTGGCTTTTGGTTCAGTTGAGAAGACATGTTATCCGACTCGAAATTATGAGTCTTCAATCGGTTGGCGTTTGTGAATGTCATTAGAATTTTAAGCAATGCGTGGACTGTAAGGACTGCATAAAGTCATACATAATTTGGTGAATATTCAGTGTTGGGCTGTTTTGGCTGACTTAACAAACGAACAATACATACAGTAGTGTACAATCAGATAGACTAAGGGCTAGACATCACTCGAGTCTATAAACCATTATTTCATATGACAGGACTTATTGGAGTTATAGACCATCACAATAACCATTGCTTTCCGGAACAAATTATTTGAAAACAGTGTCGCAAAAGATTCTTTTTCTTAAGAACTTCTTATGAATTATTGGCTGACTTTATGAGTATGAATATGACTACAGAGCGGAACACAAATTGTAAAATCTATCGAACTTTAAATTACGGGACTCTATGCCTACCAAACCATTTAAGTCACTTATTGTCAGGTCATTCAACAATATATTCCAGTTTAACAATGCGTTTGTCTTTCAATATGAGGCCTAAAATTAAGGAATTCAGTCGAAGCCAACTCAAGACACCGACACCTTTGCATGTCATACACTTTAGGCAATCCTTGCATTGTGTTTAACATAACTATAGTTGAATAGCTTTTCTGATCTTTTTTAGACAATTAGACAAATTTGCAAAACAATTGTTGGATTCAACGAACGTAATCAACATAATTGGACCAAAAAATAACTCCTTTTCTCTACAAATACAATATTATTTGAATTCTTTCTACTCTTTTGAATCAACTTTTTATTTATAGAATATATTGTCTAATGTTTGCCAATTAGGCGATAAATGAATTCTTTAGTTTTCAAACAAATAATTTCAATACAAAATCTGTCTGAAAAACATTTTTAATAAAAAGGGCTTTTAGTCTATAATTATTGGAGAATTTGCCAACAAAACAAAATAAGCTTAAGTTTCTCATGAATTTCAAAATAAACTGATCTTTCATATATTGATATGTATTGACAGTGTATTTAATTTTGTTCAATCTAAATTAAATGTATAATTTTGCAATCAATGGGACAACAAGAACATTAAGATTCTGTTCAAAATTTCTGGATAAGAGAAAGATAATTTTCCAATACTCGACAACTCATAAGAAAATAAATTTTCAGGTTTCAAGAATAAGAATTGAATAAATAATTTATAGAAATGAAAGTATTGTAATTATTTTTGCAATAAAGGACTCAAAAAAGATATATTTTAAGTTATTTTTGGGAAAATTGTCGTTAATAATAATCAGAATTGTCTGTACAGTAAACTTGAACTCAAACGAAGCAAATCAAATATATTACAAACAGATTAAATCTAAAATTAAGGTTTCAATGATAGCACACAACGGATGTTATTATAGACCATATTATTAGTTGATTCCGATTCTCCTTAAAAATCAAAACTCTTTCGATTCTAAAGATTATGTAAAAATTGCGACAAATCTTTCATTTTTTAACGTTTCGTTTCAATGAAATTTGCGAATAAAACACTTAATTAAATAGTTTTGATTGAGTATAACTTAAGATATGATTTGCAAGAATTGTTATTAAATAGTTTATCATTGCATTAATCAAATCGATGATCATTAAATTCTGATAGCATTTCAGATAAATTTCTAAACATCTCAATTACTCATCAAATGAGCTTTAAAAAATATCTTGTTCCTATTACATTTATTTTTTTTAATTCAGTTGTAAAAAGGTTTGAACCCACTGATTGTTTTGTTACCGGAATTGTTTTCTCTTATTTTGGTTAAAATAAAAGATATGCCTTTAAGAAATGATTATGCTAGGAATATATGCATGCTAATCAACAAGGAAGGTCTGAGACCAGGTTCAGTTTAATGTTAAATAATTTTCTTATATTTTGAAAATATATCTGAAAAGAAAGATAAATAAGGAATAATTGGTCAGATTATTGACAAAATAAGGAAATGAATCAATTGATTAATGTTTTATAGCAATTGAAACTATAGATAATGAAACCAATTATTCAATTATTTAAAACGCCTTCAATTGACGTTTTGCTCTATTTGTTAATAGGAGACCAATATTAGAGACATTCCATATATCTTATGGCAAATAATTAGTTTTGAATAATTTTTGAAGCATTAGAATAAATCAGTACTCATTTACTTTATTTATATTGCATACAAATTGAAATTGTTTGAGTGGACCAAGCTAATCAGTTTGGTCAAAGGCCATTCTAAATATTAGGTTTTTTTAAAGTGATTCGCGGGTTTTAGGCTATTATGGCAAAAAAAACTTGTCTCAGCAAGCAATCTATCGGTCGGGTGAGTTGCGCCCAATAATTCAGTGCCTTTTATCAGTTCAATAACGGGAGTGTCTTTTGAATGGTATGGACTTTTCCCGATACAAAAGCCTTGATAAAGTGTGGATCAATCGCCAAATCATTTGACGTCACCAAACTCTGATTCAAACGACTTTATCGTTGATGGTCAGCAATGGTGACGGACAGCCTTTCCCACATTCTTTCAAAATGAACCCAACAATTATTGATTATAAAAATTGAATGAAGAATTCGGTGAACTGGAGGTAACTTTTGCATTGGAACCGATAGAATACAAAATCAGAATTAAGTAATTTTGCATTACTTCTTAGGCTATGTTTTACTTTGATTTATGATTAGAAATAACATTAATTGTCGTTAATTAGTTCAATTGGAAATTTTCATAGACTATTTGAAATTTGAATATTTTCAATTAAATCTCAAGTAAAATAAAAATAATTAATAAAAGCAATTAAAATATAAGTTTAATTAAAATTAAATATTTGTCCATATATTTAACATGAAATTAATTTTAAATCGAAAACTAAGCAGTTCAATTGCCTAGTTCAAGTGTACCTGAATGTTACGGATCACAAATAATTGGAACAGAATAAAGAATTTGTTGGCCATCTGTCGTCACATAAAAGTACAAATTATTTATAAGAATATAAAGTTATGAGGAGGTTATGCCCTCTACTGAACTACATACTAGTCATTTCATTTGAATCTAAATCAAGAACAAAAGTTTACATTTGACACAGTTATCATGATCAAAAGTATATATTAAGGCTTAAATATTGAATATATTCAGTTCTAAATCTGATGTAAGATAATCTAGGGGAGAATTTTGCTTTGTACTTTCTAAGAACTTTATCTCAAGCTTATATCTACATTATTTATCTGCTTTTAATTTTTTTTGTGCTAATAACTTATATCTACATTTGATTAGGAAATCTTAAATCTGATCTAATAAAATAATACAATAAAATGATTAAAATGAAAAAATAAAGCCAAGAGCAGTTCAATTATTTGAAACTGCAATCAAATGAATGTGAAAACTATTGTCAAATGAGGCCCTCTTTTGACTGAATGTTAAAACTATTCGTTCATTCAATGCTTTGTCGAAACGTTTGGTTCAAAAAAAATTGAATCCAATTTAATAAACAAACCGTTTGTTAAGCAATCAGTTATTAAATCAACCGATCGATTGTTTATCGCATAAATTGTGGCCATAATGTCGTTACTACAGAAGCCTAAGAGTGAGATGACTCCGGAAGAGTTGGCCAAACGGGAAGAGGAGGAGTTCAATACGGGGCCGCTGTCGGTGTTGACCCAATCGGTGAAAAACAATACCCAGGTTTTGATCAATTGCCGGAATAACCGAAAACTGTTGGGTCGCGTCAAAGCCTTCGACAGACACCTGAATATGGTCTTGGAATCAGTGAAGGAGATGTGGACAGAACTGCCCAAAGCGGGAAAAGGTTCCAAAAAGAAGGCCAAACCTGTCAATAAGGACCGATATATTTCCAAAATGTTTCTCAGAGGAGATTCAGTGATATTAGTGCTGAAGAACCCGTTGGCGGTGACAGAGCCTAAACGTTAGGCTTAACCCCACCATAGCTACGGTCGATATTCATAAAACTCTTCACATTTCAATACTATTTGTAATGTTTTTTCTTTGTTTACATTAAGACATCACTTAAACGAATATTTTTTCGATATTTAATTCAATTATAATAAATATTTTAAACAATCGATTGTTCCCTCATTTGTTTGCCTCTAATTTCCCAAATCTATCACATTTTCAAATTAAATTCAATGCAATGTAAGAGAAATAATCCATTAATTGATTGAATTGATTAAAACGATTTTTAGTTTCAGAAACCATATCAATGCCGCAGTTGTTCTACTATTTCATTGTGCGATCAGATAAGACATCTTTGTCTTAAATTCTTCACCTTGCTTGTATGAGATGACAATCACTCAAGAGTGTGGTCACTATTATTTAGGATCTTATTCAATAGAAATGATGGCCAAAATCGTGTCTTTTACTTGAATTTTATTTTATTTTTTGGATCTAATTATTATTTTGAGGAATAAGTCTTTTCTCAGATATCTATGTAATTGAGATTCAATTGCAGTCATTGTCTGTGATATCGATATTCTCATGAATTTGATATAAAATTCAGATTGATTTTCATTTAAATGATTTTCAATTACTTTAATAATATGACTGAAAACTGATTTAATGAAAACTAAGTGAAATCTATCTCTAAAGAAGAAATGTGCAAATCCTGGAAACAAATTGTATAACAAATATCCGGTAAGTATTGCGAAAAATACTTTTATTTCCTCTCAAATGAAAAGTTCTTTGGTTTAGTTTTGAAGAGAATAGCGATTAAATGGATTAAAGAAATTGAAAAAACAATTGCAAAGAATGCCTAATAAAAGGCTACTCTTTTTATTGTTGATAAAGTTAACAATAACTTTGTTAAAAACGTGTGTTAACTGTGATTGTGGTCGTCCTCATCGGCCTGTGTTTGGTGGACATAATCGAAAGCATAGCCATCGGTTCAAAGAGGATTCAATTGTTAATTATTTTTGCAACCAATCATTTCGACTAATATTCGATGAGCAAAGAATATGCAAATTTGGTGTTTGGAGCGGAAGACCAGCCGTTTGTGCAAAGCCTCTGTTTTCTGACGTTTCCCTCAAAAAAGTAGTTATATTTTCCGATGAATTCAAAGTTTTTAATATAAGCGGCAGTTATGACACAACATATATCTGGAAATCCGAAGACAACCAGAAGTGTATATCTTCTGATTTTTTAGGTCAGCAGAACTGGACTTTAATTCTGAGTAAACCCAAAGTCATCAACTATTTTATAATCAAATTAAAGAGCAATCCATTTGGAAATGAATCAGTTGTTAGACAAAGTGTCAGATCATTACTAATTAATAGCAAAGAAATCAAATTGAAAAGACATTCAAAGATTTGTTCTCTACTCAACTTCAACGGTAATAATAATGAATTGGAATTTCTCTGTAATTCGGTTTCCAAACTAAAGACACAAATCGAAGAAAACGACAAAAGCGACGAAATTCTTCTAAATTTCACAAATCTGTCGCAAATGCTGTCAATATGTGCTTTGGCTGTCTATCAGTTTCCACAGGACTGTGGAAAAATGGATGTCTCCGTAGAAGTTAACCTCGAAGAAGTGAATGAAGGCATTGAATTAGAGGCCAGTTGTTCCGACGGCTATGAACTAGTGGGTAGCTCTCGGATATTATGCTCTTCTGATAGTCAATGGATTGGAAATCCTTCGTGTAGACCAGTGACCACTTGTCCGCTTATAGAACCTATTAATAAATTTGATGCAAACGTGGCTCGAATTGAATACAAGAATGGCTTTTATTACAACAGGACTCTAATGGCTGTCAATGAGACCGATGCTATCCATTACTGTCTTAAGAATAATATAACAAACAACAGGAATAAGTCGTTTTCGAGACAAGTTCTCAAATACATCAGACAATGCGAGAGCGGAGTCTGGAGTGACGCCGACACCGATTGCGATACACTTTTAATAGACGACCCTTCCGTTAAGAGCAGTCTTCAACAAAATAGTTATTTCTCAATAATAATAACAATGATTGTAATGGTAGTCATGTTTTCTATTCTGTCCTTTGGCTCCTATTCCATATTGAGATATAAAAGTCAAAGGAAACCAATTGGAATGACATCGAATCCTAAGAGATTGGAAAGACATAGAAACAAATTCACAAACAATAGGCTGAGCGATCCCTTCGACGATTCTGTTTACTCGATGGTCGCTGAAGACAGTTATGATATAATCAATTTCGACTCAAATCAGCTCAATGTCAGCACATATGATGACACAGAAGTACCAAAACCAGTCTATTTGGAAATATTTCCTCTCAACGAACATTCTTCTAATCCGAGCTCTATTTCAAGTTATGCTTGAGATCTTCACTTTTGGTCATTCATTGAATATTTCAACAATACTTGGTGCTTTATTAAAACTTTATTATTGAACTTTGGCTTATTTACTCTTGTTCATGTTCTCTTGTTCGAATTTAGATGTCCATATGTGACCTAGATTAACTTTCTGCCTGATCAGCCTAAACTTCAAGTTTATTGTTAAGCTAATTGAAGAATTGATAAATAGGTGATTCATCAAATGCCTGTCCACTGATCTTGAATTGAACGAAACAATTGAGAGAATAAATACAATAATCAGATGTTTCGAGAAATGAAAGCTTTTTTATAATTAATTCTGTTATTAAAGTATCAATAATTTTAATTAAGTTATCAATTGTTGCAATTCTGTGCTAATTAGAGCTGAACCCAATCCGCTGGCCATCTGTGGGCTCAACATTATTACCATAGACAATAATCATTGAAATGGATGAAGAGATGGCGCGAATACTCCTCAGCTGTGGTTGGGTTGAGTCGACAGATTCAAAGCAAAGCATATATCTCGCCTTTTAGAGCGATAAGAAAATTGATAAAAGGCTTTATAAATTGAAGCATGTTAAATCAATTAATTAATGATATGTTATAGAGTTGAACGCTCCCTAAAAACTAAATTATCTGACATTTGAAAGAAAAACTTTTGATTTTTGTGTGAAATTTAATATAAAGTAAAGTAAAAGTTTCGACTGATTTTGTGTTGACTTGAAGGCAGTTCTTTATCAGCTTTAGAAACACAGAACCTGTGCTGAGGACAGATGAGAGTGAGCCCCAAAAAACCAGGTTTGAGTTGAACCTCACAATTATGTTATATATTTTCATATCATTAAAGTGAAGATAAATCAAAAGAAACTATTCTTACAAGACTTTTAGATTGAGTCTTGAGATGTGTCACAACTTTTCTTTTTTATGGTCTGACTTATGCTCAAAGCCAATCATTGCCTTAAAACTTGTTTGATATGAATAAGTTGGACATTTTTGGTCGATAATTCTAGGCTATAAATATCTTGGATTTCAGATTATGCATTAAATCGCATTTGCAAGATCTGATTGGATTGAAATGAGGGATCCTTTTCCTCATTGGTTTCTTTCGGCTGCAAACTCAAGATATAATCGTTTGGAATGTCAGACATAATCAACAAAAAGCTGAATAAATTAAAATTCTGGTTCTGTAATGAGAGAGTCGTTTCAATACATCTCTCTTCCATTTGAAGCAATCAGTGCTCAGCAGTGAAACTGACAGTCAGTTCAAAAGCTTTTGTCTACTTTATAATCGGTTGACTTTTCAAGTATTGAATAACGAGTGTAGGCTTTAGTCTTGAGTGTAATTAAAAATAAGAAATTATAATTATGTCAACCATTGAACTGATTTGCAAAATAACTCAATCAGTGATGTCTAGTCTTGAAGATATAACAGGGGGTGTCCATCATAAACATGGAGAAAGTGGTTGAAATGATTTAAACTTGCAACCTCAATTAAATCTTAACACGTTTTCTCTCAAGATTCAATATTCTTTTGATTTAAATGACCATCTATCTTCTTCAAATTTAGTCTTGGATGTTTGTAAAGTCTTCTAATGGCCAACTTTTTTTAAGGAACAAATGATTTAACAAATAAAAATCAAATGAAATTCAAGTAATAAGTTGTTTCTCAAAAATAGAAACTTGTAATAAATAGAATCGATTTGATCTATGAACTAATTCACAGACAATAATTCATAGGAGAGTCAAGTTATAAATAAATAAAAAACAAAATGTTTTTATCCAATCTCTTAATCTTTCGATTATCTTTGAAGACCATAAGATTGAATCTCATTGTTCTCTCGGTTTTATTTATCACAATAAAAATAAATTGATTTTTCAAATAAAGTAATAAAATGTTTTTTGAAAATCTCTTTGCATTCATTTTGTTTGATTTGTTTGTATGTATTGTTTGTTCGACTTATTGGTAACTCTACTGAAACAGCAAATAATGTCAGATATAATATAGAGAACAGTGAATACCAGGTTTACAAGGGTTTGACTCTATTGTATAATACAGTCTATTATATAATAAACCGTTTGTTGAATCAGTGCAAAGGGTAAAGGAGTGCGAAATAAGATTAGTTTCGTTCGTTAAACATGCAGAACATGCAGATCAACGTCAGGCACATCTCTATTCTGGGTTATTCTAGTCTTATATATGACGCTTCAATTACATTTCAGAATATATACCAAATAATATTTAATCAAATCTAACGACAGAACAGAGACTTTGACTCAGTCTTATACTATCTTATATTTGAATGTCATATAACCATTCTTTGAGCTTTTCCAGCTAGATTTCATTGAATTGTCAAAGATATCTCCAAGATAAAAATGTAAAATGATAAATTTGAAGTTACCCATTATGGTTCAATTAATTTATTAAAACTAATATTATACACGGGAAAAATGCTTGTCAAATTCCTAATTATACTGTGCCAATTTTAAAAGAAAAGTTAAAAACTGTCATAGCTTTGGCTAAAACCCCCTGAGCATCACTATGAATGAAATAATGATCAATCAGGTACTTTGACGATCACCCAACTCATTTTATACATGAGCTGAATGATTAACATAGAGAAGTATTGCTGTGTTTGTTAGGGATGCGAATGAAGTACAGATGAGAAGAGCAAAAAAAAAGTGAATTTTTCGCATCAGTTGTGGAAAACGAATTGAGTCTAACTCTTAGTACATAACTATTGGAGATTTACAATACATTATACTTCAATGTATACATTGAGTCCAAATGAATAAAACAAATATTCTTCAGTCTCTTTCTCTCTCTCTCTCTCTCTCTCTCTGGTAGTAATCAAATTGTTATTTCACTCCCCGAGTGATTCGTACGACAATTGCCTACGATTTGAGTCATCTCTCATCTAATCTAAAGTTTCTATTTTATCATTTTTAGCATCAATTTAAAAATGTAAGCCTCGATCAAACGGCAACACTCTATGAAATAGCGATTCATTTCATTATTATTGTCTCATGCAATGCTAATAAGGAGCCGGAGGGCCACCACTGACTGTTCCTCTGCTAATACATTGGATACAATAGACTGTTCGGTGTATTACAAATTAAATTGTTCTTTACATTCAATATCAAGCTCTCAATGCTCTCAATTTGCATCGAAATAAGAAGACGAGGACTTAAACTCTACTCGACTCGATTCGCAACAGCTATTCCTTAAGGGCATCGCCTCTTCGTACTCAACGTTGACAGAAAGACAGACAGTGAGAGACAGTGGGCTCTTCTGTGCGACACTCCGGCAGACCATTGAATTATATGACATAACATTTTAAATATATTTTCTGCTTTTTAGTCAAACGATATCAGAATATCAGCAAAAGATCAAACATTAAATACACAAACAGAGAGAGAATGTCTGAAATTTTAATTAATGATAACCTAAAGGCTCGCCGAGGTCTTAATTTAATGCCAAAACTGACTGCAATGTAAACGTCAAATACAAATAAAAGTTTCTCCAAATCTCTTTTATTTTCTCTTTCAGAGCACATCATTTCCCAGAGGTTTGCCTTTTGATCACTATTTCAATATTAAACGCTTCGATATTATTTTAATCATTTAATTATTTCTCTAAAAAATAATATAACTATTTTCAATTTGATCAATCCCCAAATGAATCGCCATGATACAAATGATTCGATTGAAAAACTGATTCCATATATAAAATAAAGAAAATTTAGCAAGGCAAGTTATTGTTGAAATATTTAAATTGGTTAAAAAACGCACTACTCTTATACAGAATAATAAATTATTCTTAATTAATGCAAACCCTTTATTTGCAATTGAAATCGACTGGTCTTTCACCAATTTTTGTGTCAATTTTGTCTTTCATTGTCACCTTTTTAGAAGTTCTTAAGACATCAATTAAATCATTGATTATTATTTTTATGAACTGAATGTTAAAATTAAGACATTTTGAGATAATTTGAAAATTGATTAAACATCAATCAAACGATTCATATGAGTGACTAATTAGTGTCTTTAAATAATTATTTGACTCAATGTAAAAGATTAGGTTGTTTTTAAAACATGGATGGAAATGAAATACTTGATAATGGAAAATTCGAAAAAGTGCTTGAATTAAGCTTGAATGTAGAAGAATTGGTATTTTAATTGATTTAGTTGGTTAACGAGATAATTCAGTTGAATATATGTGACCGAATAAAATGAATATTTGCAGTAAATCAGTGAAAATCGTTTATTTGACGTCTAATTGATTTTTGTGTTTTATTTTTATTTCATTTAATAGTGTTTTGTAGTCAACGATACAAAAATCGATTCGACACTCATCTCAATTGAAACAAATAATCGAGTGAATCGGAAAACACTTGTTATGCAGTTATAAATCACTTTATTTGACATAATTTCCATTCCCTTCTCATGGCTTTCAACACTTCAAATATTAGATTATTAATCATTTTTCTAAACCGAATCTATAGTTTAAAAGTTAAGATCCTGGATAAGTTTTATGATAAATCATATGAGATTTTTTGATACAACTGAATATTTGAACAAGAAACTACAAATTGTATGAAACTATTGAATAAACAATTGACTTTATTCTCCATTTGTTTAATGCCAAGTTTATCAAGGTGATTAAATCTGATTCATTTCAATGAATGAATTTATTATAACATTAGTTGTTTGAATATAATGACCATGCCCAATTAATCAATAAATAAATAAAATCATTAAACATATAATTAATTAATTAATTTAAGGAACAATGACAATAAAAAAGGAATAGACTGTAGTGAGCATTGCTTTGTTAGAAACCAGATTTGCAGGTATGGCTTAGACACCAGCGATCCATTGCTTGTGAGGCCTGTGTCTGGTTGTGAGCCTCGAATGATCATCCGCTCATTCCAGGTGGTGCTGGCATTCATGCGAACCCACTGTTGTGTATATAACATATTCAAACTTTTATATATAAAATACTGTATATATATATTTGGCGTATATATGAGGTATATATAGCGATAGTCAGGCGAAGTGAATGGATTCGCAATAAGTGTTGTGGATCTATGGTATGGTATATCTGGATCTCTATCAGTCGTCCCCCTATCCATAGACAAGTTGTAACAGCAACTCATATTAACCTTCTCTCTCACGTCTCCCTCTCCTTCTACGCTATTGGTGTCTGCATCGCGTCATGAGATCTGGAGATGGAGTTTGAAATCAATAGTCCAATAGGGGCCGTATCAATGGTGAACAGCTCCACCCTATAGTTTATGTCTCGAAATTTAGACCTGAGATCGCTTTTCAGTTTTGGTCTGTTATGCGACAGCAATACTCCATCGATAGTTTACAGTTGTGTCAGAGATATCGCTATTGCACTCAATTGCACACAACCATAGCTATCGGCGCTTCTGGTCAGACGGCTTCTGCAACTCTGACTACTCATAGCTCTCATACCGTATAGTCTTCAGACTTGGTTTACAACACGGATATAACCAGTGGTGCAATTGCTCATCATTTGGGTGACGGGTCATCCTCATCGTCATCATCCAACACTTCATCACAGTATTCATCCAAATATTCTTCGCCAAACTCCTCATCACTGGACAAAGTGAGGCCTAACAACTCAATAGTGTCGTTGTCGGCACTACCGCTGCCTTTAGCGCATCAGCCAATTCCTGGATCAGGAATGCAAGCTCTCAGTATGAACACTGCAGCGGCTTTGGCAGCGCTATCTGCATCCATGTCCAACGGTATGGTTGGATCAACTGGCTCTTCATTAAGTCCAACGTCAAATTCCATGGCTGCGGCGGCGGCGGCTGCTGCGGCCTATGGCGGACACCCGGCAGCTATGCTTACGCTGAATATGTTACCAACACTCAACTTCACTGTAAGTCAAGTGGCGGCCGTTTGTGAGACCCTTGAAGAGAGTGGAGACATCGAACGACTCGGAAGGTTCTTGTGGTCTCTTCCTGTGGCTCATCCCAATTGTGGTGAACTTAATAAAAATGAGTCCGTTCTAAGAGCCCGGGCTTTAGTAGCCTTTCAGACGGGAAACTTTCGTGAGTTGTATAGCATTCTGGAACACCACAAATTCGGCAAAGCGTCACACTCCAAGTTGCAGCACATGTGGTTAGAAGCCCATTACCAAGAAGCAGAAAAGCTCAGGGGAAGGCCTCTCGGGCCAGTCGACAAATACAGAGTTCGAAAGAAGTATCCGTTGCCGAAGACCATATGGGACGGCGAACAGAAGACTCACTGCTTCAAAGAGCGGACCCGATCTCTTCTCAGAGAGTGGTATCTTCAGGATCCTTATCCAAATCCAACCAAAAAACGTGAATTAGCGCAGGCGACAGGACTGACACCAACTCAAGGTAGGCATTCCTTCCTCATTTAATTACTCTTCTTTTTATTTGTTTTTTTTTTCTTGATTTCATTTCATTTTAATTTCGGCTAAATTTTTGATTGTTTTCCCCAAAAGTCGGCAATTGGTTCAAAAACCGTCGACAACGTGATAGGGCAGCCGCTGCCAAAAATAGGTATGTCTTCCTCTTTTATTTATTGTTTTTGTTTGTTTGGCCACTCTATTGATTGCGCTCAGAATATAAGCAATTTAAACAAATAAACGGTTAATTTATTTTTTAAATAAATGGAAATAAGTTTCTGTTGGAAACCTTTACTCACTTTTAAGATGTTTTGTCGAATCGATTAAATTTTTCACTCGAGTTGTAATTATAGCCAAAAGTGGTGATTGATTTGCTTGGAACGCAATTATAACTTATTTATTATAACTTATTCATTGTTTATGACTTTAGTCACAAAGAGTGTCTAAAAGAGTGTTAGTCTATTTTTTTGGATGTCTGTTCCTCTCAGTCTTACCACTATTACGGCCAGAATTCATTTTATTTATTATAGCCTATGATTCATAGGTTAAGCGATGGCCTAATACTTGACTGAAATTATTTCTTCGAAATTTGATTGAAAAGAAAATCAATTTATTTTTGAAGTTCAAAGAAAAGCAAAGAAGGAGTGATAAAAATAAAAGTGCTCCTGTTTAAGAAGTGCCGAAAATAATATATTGGGTCACATTTCGTACCGAAAATATTAATTTCTGGCCTTAGAGTTGTATTGTTATTCCCTGAGTCAGCCTAACCTGAAAGCTCTTCCCTTGTTATCAAATGTTAGCTTAAAGTGTTTATTGTTATGACTATAGTTATGGCACAAAATAGAAACGCCATTAAGTTGTGGAAATTACATTAGTTTTTTGCTCAGCCAGCATAGCCTAGTGCCGGTGCCACCAAAGCATCGAACGCCTGTTCCTACCAATCCTTGTCTATTTTGATTTGCGAGTTATGTTAAGTGGTGTTCAAATGAATGCATCATTATTTTAATAGACAGAAATTATTGACGATCTGTTCTGCGAGACTAAGACCGGGACTCTAATTATAAGATTGGCAGCTCTTTCTTTGGAAACCAATTCTTAGTTTAATAGCGACAATAATAAGGCCTAAAGTGTTGGAAACTGTAGACCAGTTGTATATCTCATTCAATAATTTAATTCAATTTTCATTCTTCTCTTTCTGTTTACTCTGACTCATCCAACTCTCGCTTTTTAGCCATCCAGCCCTCATTCAAGCTATAATTTAATTAAACTTATAGTAAAGCCTTTTCCACATTTAATTTATTTTCTCCAAATAGACACTAAGTTTGTGTCAAATTCTTATTATTCTTGAGCTTAGAGTAGAAGACAATGAAATTTTGAATAGAGTTTTGATTTAAAAATTGCATGACTTTTAAACTGAATGATTAATGGATTTAATGATTATTATTTGTTTTTTCATTGGATTTTCTTCAGTCAAATGACATTTCATAGTTAACGATCATATATTCATATATGGATTCAGACGTTTCAATGAATTCAATGAAAAGCTATTCTTCATGTTTACTGATATGTTAAATAAAACTTCCCTTTTATTAGTTTTTCGATTATTATTATTCAATTAAGTTTTCCGTATTGACTACTATTGACTCAATTGTTACAATCGTTTTTAGCTGAGTTTTTTTTGCCAACAACTGTTTTGCTCGAATCTGTATTTCCATTAGCGAAAGGGCACTGGTATAGCAATGGCATAGCAAAGGACTGGCTGTGTATCATTGGAACCGATGTTTCTTTTAGTTGAGGCGTTGAAGTGCACGCAAATGATCGTACGATTCAAAGCATGTGTCCGTTTGTGACTCACATTAGCTATTCTCCACTGAGTTATCAGTTTTTTGCAAACATTATAAATCGAAAGCAAAATGCATTAGATATCGAAATCCATTAAGAAATTTGTTTGATATATAATTGGAAAACAATATTTTCCACATTATTTCAGATTCATCCCAAACTCTGTTTACAACTGTTGACTATAAGCACACCTTTATATCAATTATAAAAATATGGTTTGAACATTAATATTTGAGTAGTAGTGCGACTACCAGTGCAACGGTTTCCTCTCTTTTCTCTCTAAATGTTAGAATAATTTTCAATTATTCTCTTATTGTATGGTATTTGATGGCCTCCCATAGCTTTATTGAGAGCTGAGCCCTAGCCATACAATATGTGCCAATGAATAGATGAGAATAGCTGTTAATTAATACAATTCTGGTGTAGAAAACTATTTTGGATACGGTATGCGAGGGAACGGCTGCACGCTTTCCGATCACAACTATTAAAATATCGTTCGACAAAATAGTTGTGGCGATAATACTCCAGATATTGATCCGATTTTCAATACTCTAATGCCTGTCCTATTCATTACTATTGATGACAATATTTAACACGAGTCTAATATATTCTGATATATGGGTTAAACTTCAATTTCACATTTAATTTGTTGGCCTAATATATGTAAGCCTAAGGCTTTTGAGCCCCCCTTTCGACTAATAGGGAGAAACCAAACCGATTTAGCAGTAGTTGTGAGTTAACTGCAGAATAACTAAAATAAATGTATAACATTTGCCGCCACAATAGCCAGCACTGGTGCTACTGCTCAGCACTGATGTTGTCGTCGCTGCTGTTGTCCTATTATTGAAGTTTTCTTTATTAATGATAGCTTTAAAGCTCATTAATGAAAGCCAGTAATTATATATCGCATATTAACAGCCAGTAAATGGCTATTGAGAAGCACAGAATACAAGCCAATAGTGGGCCAAAAAACATCTGTAGTTTTCATTTTCTTAATTGTGCTATTGCTTGACTACATCGTCCTACAAATTTATGCTAGATTGCTGTCTATTACCACAACATTTATCTGTTTGTCATTATTAATAATCTGTATATAATATAATAATAGTAGAGATTATAAGCTGACGAAATGAAACGCATACACATGTCTTATATCTATTGAATTATTTGTATTTAATTTAATGAAATTTAATATCGATTTGAATGCTTTCAAAGTTCAGATCTAAAGAAAAGGCGGCCTTAGAATAGAGAATAGGGAAGAGCCCAGAGAACAGGCAGAAGAGAGCTTTGAAAAGACCAGAATTGAATTATTGAATGAAAGGAATATCAAACTTTTCAATGAGAAAATAAGACCAAAAAACTTGAGGTTAAAAACGGTTGAAAATATTATTTTTGATTTTGACATATTGTATAAATATAGTGATAGAGAGAGAAGAAGTGCATAAATAAGGGAAACGTTTATTGAAATGAGTCGGCACCGCATAAATATCTTCTCTCTGACTCTCTTCTCGGCTCTGTTTTCCTCTTATTTGGTTTGGTTGGTTAGGGACGACATCCGGCTTTCATGCTGTGGCCATTCATACAGACTATTGAGTGATGAAACGTTTGAAACTTTATAATAAAAGCGATCCTTTTTATTGATGGTTAGGTTAATCCAAATGCAACACCAAAAAATGCAAATACATGGCACCAATCGGGGCTCGGCCAGCGGTGGCCACTACACCAAGAACGGCAATACTAGTTTGGGCGCCTCCTCCAACAAATCGCTGGGTCAGTTCAGTGTGGACGCCATGCTGGGCAGTGCTGCCAACAGCGCCAGTAAACAGAAATCACATCTTCTAAATGTGACCTCTGATGAAGAAAACAGTTTCAACAGTTGGGACGAAGCCGAAGACGAAGAGGACGATGACATCGATGTGGGTCCTCCCAGCCCCACCGCGCTGTCAACAACATCTGAATCGAGTCGCGGAGGTAGTAGTCCTTCAATTAATAGGTCTACAAATAAATTAAGTAAATAAATGGACAGAAAAACAAATACAGTTATAATTGTGAACAAATAGTCTTATACAAGAAGAAAATAAATGATTCGGAAGTTAAGGTGCTTGAGGTTAGGGGCAGGTCTGGACACCCAATCAGTGCTCTTCCGAACGCAACCCCAATTATAAGATCGTTAACTGAATTGAGAGATCGCACGCACACCAAGACTTCAAGCAATGAATAAAAACAAACAAAAATGACATTAATTTTTGGCAAAATTGATGATAAAATAGTTGTTGATATCTATTGAATCTATTGATTAAGCATTTTATGCATTTCTCACTGATGTTCACTCATGTGATCATTAATTCCTGTAATATATTATTATAAATATTAGTTTTAATGAAGAAAGTAATGAAATGATTAGAAAAAATTTAATTATTGATTATAATTATCAAAACAATTTCGATATGTTATGCAATTGATTCTCAATTTAGACAAATGTATATAAATTATAAATACATTAAATGCTTTTTGTCTCACTTTCTATTGTTTTCTATCATTTTTATGTCAATCGAAGTTTGCATTCAAGAGTTGAGTCGATTGTTGGGCAAATCCATTAAAACATTTCGACTTATTTTTCCTCAATACTCATATGTTCTGAAACCAATCCTTTGATTGTTTTGAAAATTTTTTCAAAATGTTTCAATTTTTTATGTATAATCCATTGAGGAATTTGCCCGAGTTGGGTATGTGCCGCCCCATGAGCATTTTGTTGTTGAAAAGAGCTTGCAAAAAAATATTTAAAGAGGAGGTGTAAAAAGTGGTGTAAAAAGTGGTGTAAAAATGATGAAAAGGCTGAGTAAGTACTTAAATATAAAGTGTGTTTTGCAGATCGATGTTCGGCATCGCATTCACATCAGATGTTTTTGTTACCATATTTTGTGCTCAGAATTGAATTCAATTGAATAATACGTTTTCGATGCTTTTAAAAGAAAAACATTGATTTTTTTCTCTACACGTTTGTCAAAAGGGAAGGCGATAACCAACAAGTTTATGGAGTGTTAGTCTATTTTGCACTGCATTTAAAGCACTCGTATTATTGTTGGTCTCAATAGCAATAGGTTTTCCTATTTTATTCATAAGAGCTGTCGAACCGTGGATATGATCGCATAAACCCGAGGATTATTTTCACCAATTTTTACAGTTTAGACAGACTTGAGTCAAATGGACCGAAGAATAGACTTGAAATTCAGACTTAAGCCGCGAGAGAGAGAGAGAGAGAGAGAGAGAGAGAGAGAGAGAGAGA
>JAQIWP010000131.1:0-38436 GCA_034695525.1 Euzetes globulus
TTACACTGGTCGATTCTAATCAATTTATAGATTCAGAACATATCAAAATTGTTTAATTCGCGCTATATTTAAAAAGATAATTTCCTTGTTAGTATTTTTTCTCTGTAATTTACAAATATCATATTGTTATCTAGTAATATCTGGTTCCTTTCAAAGTGAAATTGTTAAAGAATTGTTGTTCCAGATGCGATTCAGATTATTGGCAGGACATTATCTTTTACTGGGACAAATTTGATTGCTGTCACAAATGAATCAGAACTTGATTAAAAGCACACATTTGAACTTACCAAATGTTACCAATAAAAGTAGAAAACTATTAAAGGCTAGTTTTCCATTTGATTTTTGGTAAAACTAAACATTATGCCACCTTGCCATTAGAATAAAATGTATTTCTTTAAGCATTCAAGCAGGTGTTTTTGTATTACACTTGTTCAAATAGTATGATTGAAATAATAACAATAAATTCGATAAAGAGCAAATACTTAACACTTTAATATTTTTTGTTTGTTTGCGTTTTATGTTTAATTACATTGAAAATTTAAAAATGGAAAAATTGGTTTAAATGTTCAGGCAACTGTTGGATATACCCGTGACCATAAATTCTCAAAGAATACAATCAAAAGAATGGAAGAGAGCGCCCTAAAATTCCATTAATAACCCGCCCCGGGTGTAGCCGACAGTTTTCAAAGTATACTTATAAATAATTTAGTACCAGTTGATACCCGGATACCTAAATGTTTTAATAAGGTTGTCATAAACAGCAATATCCGATTTAGTTAACCAAAATTCAATTAGAATACCAAAGTCTCTATAGGTTCAAAAACAAATCTGCATGTTTGTATTTTCAATTAAGGATCCCAAATTAATTTAAATAGAGACAAATAAGTTAACAAGGTGATGTCAGACAAAGATTGTTTTATTTCGCAAATCTTATTTATTGAAACATTAAAAGTTACAAGGCTTTGTTTGAAAGGCGAGTAGAGGTTGGGATTTGTGCGGAACGGACCACATTTGGCTCAACATTTGTTCTCAAGTACTGAGGAATTGTGCCATAATTGCTTTGGACGGGAATGTAGACAATTGGCTGCTGTTCCGCCACAACATTGTTTCGATTGACAACACCCGAGTACTGCGTTGGACGGACCACTCTTGGGCTGCTTTGGCTCACAGACACGTATTGTCGAATATACTGTTGCGGGACATATGATGGTTGGACGAGAGACTGAGTCTGTCTAATGTATTGAGTTTGAGGGACAGTTCGGCGCAACACGACATCAGATTCTGTCAAAACGGGTCGATTTATCTGAACGGGTGATGTGGCCACTGATTCAACAAACGGTTGAGTATTTCTCAGAACCAATGCCGGTGCGGAGTATCTCTTTCCTGGTTCCAATCTCAAAGTTTCAGAGTTAATGATGGGGACCACTTCTTGCCTCAGGGCATATGACCTCTGAACCACTGATTCTACTGTCGAATTAATAGGAAGAGACTCTCGTCTCAACTCTACGTTTCTTACACCTGATTGACTGACCACAGATTCCACTGGAATTGATTGCTGAATGGGTATCGACTCCACTCTCTGTTGGATTAATGGTTCAGCTCTTTGTTGAACAATTGGTTCGACAATTTGTTGAATGGGTTCAGCTCTTTGCTCAACAACAGGTATATATACTGTTTGTGGGATTGGTTGGGGGAGAGGTTCACTTCTCGACAAAAGCTTAGCGGGAATTCCTTCGTTTGCAACAACAGATCGAGTGTCTGTCTGAATACCTTTAACGGGAAGAGACTCTCGTCTCGGCTCCTCCACAACGACCTGCTTTTTATTGCAAATTAATTATAAAAATTAAATTAAATTTCTTTTTTTAAATTATTGATTCAATGATAACATACTTCAACTCTTTGTTCGATTTCAGGCAACTGTTGGATAGACTGGAAATGTGTTGGAATAGAAGATATTAGTCTTAATACCATTTTCTCATTAAATCTAACCTCTAATTGTTGGACAACTCGAACGTCAGCGAAACGGCTTTCAGTGGGCGGGTAGTGACGAGCGGAGTCACTGCACGGAATCAGTTTCGGGTCAGTCTCTGGCAGACATGTCAACTGTATTTGGTCGAAACGAGTGGATTTGGGACAGAATTTGCTGAACTGATAGATGACTGGTTCGCCATTGGCAGCAATTGAGGGATGGCACACATGGAATATCTGGCATTTGTTGTCAACGTCTGCAAAGTAGCCGTATCTGCGACCGAGGCAACTAAAAGTAGCCCGGATGTTTGGGACCACATTCGACGCACCAGAAGCTAGGCCTAAGTATTGGGCTGCAGGTGAATCTTGCTCCTATTCAAAGACAAAGCAATAAGTTTGTTTGCCCTGGATCAAACTAATGAATTGAGTACCCAATCGTTGAGGGTTTGGTCGGCAAAAACCAATCCAATGAAACAGAAAACAAAAAAGTAAAACATATTTGACTCTATTGTGAACACTTCGGACACTCGACAAGACTCTAACGAAACTGAGTTCTTCTCAACTCAATATATAGTGAGGAACCGACAACAGTTTAAGGATGGCCTTAGAGACTGGTCAGTCCCAGATCTGTGCATCTAAACAGTGAGAAAGGACTGACGCCAATGCCATTACAGCCACTGTTTGGTCAGTGTTTGAGATTCCAACGAATCCATTCTTTGATTTTATCAGTTCTATAGAAATGACCCACAATTCAACCCTTCCCTTTTCACTCCTGATGACCTTCAATTGTCAAAGGTTTTGGCGAAAGGTCTAAAAATAGACGCAAACCTTGAAAACAATTATTATCAAAAGCATACATCTCTGCTCTTCAGCTCAACATTTGCTTTCAATTCATTCTTTCTTAACTTAAAACCTTTCTTTACCTTAAACTAAGAAAGGGTCAAATCAGACACTTTTGAAGATACCATAAAAAACAGGAATATATTTTGCATTTCGACTAAAAAAATACCAAAATAAATCGAAAAGATAAAATTATTTGCAAGACTATTATTAGTTTTGTGGGAAAAAACAGATAAAAAAGTTATAGAAAAATATGAATAAAAAATGACAAACAATTTGAAGGAAAAAATGATTCATTTCTTAGTTTTGGTGTTATTTCCCGATCGATATCACAATTGAATTACATTTCATTAGAGTTCAGACAATGAGTCACAAAATCCATTGATTTGACTGCAAATGAATTGCCGTTCAATTCATACAAACATTTATTAGAAAACAATTAGAGTTAAAACGCATTCATTTATAATTCAATTAATGGCAACAAAATTGTGACAAAAATGAATTCAAATTTCAGGAATTGTAATCAAATCACATATTTCTTTAATTAATTTGTTTTAATTATCTGTTTCTTCTTCAGTGCTGAACACTTCCCCATATTCTTCGAGTGGTTACCAAAACTCAAGTAACCAAAGATTTTCTTCTTTCTATTCGCTGTGGGGTTCAGACAACAATTTCCTCGACAGTAATCAGAGATATCCTTTCGATAATCAAAGATTTGTAGCCAATTCGAGGACCAGTTCCACCCGAACGCCAATTGGCCAAAGAATAAGAGCGCCGACACATGGCCTGAACTACACCCACAGCTCTGCGGCCACTTCTGTAGAGCAGTCAATAATGATGATGTGTGTGACCGAAGGGACCGGTCATTCGGCCCAAACCATTGGAATGGCTGCCATTGATCTGTTCCACCCTATCCTGGAGTTGAGTCAATTTACAGATAATTCAAACTATGAATTGGTGCGAAACAAATGCATTGGTTTAGAACCAGTGGTTGTTATTCTCCCGAAGAAACTGATTAACGAAGACAACCGTCTCTATCAACTCATATCCACTGAATTGGAACAAACATTTATTAAAGGTTTGGACCGAAGTTTATTCAATGAGACCGAAGGTAGGACTTCCTTTCAATGGGGTTTTCCCAAAATGATTGTCAATGTTGTCATTTAGGGGCAGATATGATTCAAAAACTTCGGTGCGAAGACTGCTCTTCCATTGAAATTCAACTCAAATCTAAGTACTACTGTCTGTCCGCCTGTGCGGCGCTTTTGAAGTATTTGGAGACAATGGAAAACCTAATATATGCGCCCAAATCGCTGAGAGTGGTTTTCAAGGGTTCGGACAACACAATGTTTATCGACCCGACAACAGCCAAACTCCTGGAACTGATCGTCAATTTGAATGACCCGAAAAGTGATCAGACGTTGTTCGGCACAATCAACAAAACTAAGACCCGCTCCGGCTATCGTCTATTGCGGTCAAACCTATTACAGCCTTCAACTGATAAGAAACTGATTGAGAGTCGTTTGGATATGATTGAGGCTATAGTCAGCTCACAATCACTGTTCGATGGATTGGAGGCACTACTGGTCCAGTTTTCGGGCATTGAAATCGATAGAGTGATCTCATGTTTGGTTCAGTCCAATAAAAGTCCGGAACCCAATGTAAAGGAAGCCGAACGTAAAATAGAAACTATTCTGATCTTAAAACACGTCATTTCACTGATCGATCCAATAGTGGAGACTTTGAGTCTGTGTGAGACCACAGTCTTTAACCAATATCTACAAGTGCTGAGCGATGAGCGCTTCGCTTTCATTATTATGGCCATCAATCAGTTAATAAAAGAGGACTGTAAGTACTCGAAGAGCGGACACTCCATGAAACTGGAAAAGTGTTCGGCCATAAAAAAAGGAATGAATGGTCTGTTGGACATCGCTCGCGACGCCTACTCCGAGTCGATCGACGATATCTACTATTTGGTGGATGCCTTTCGCAAACAATATAGAGATTTGCCATTGAGAGTGGTTTACACCGCCAGCAGAGGCTATCACATGGAGATTGTCTGCAAAGATGACAACAAAAGACAATTTCGATTTCCAGATGAGTTCATCAAAATTGTTTACAACAAAAAGTCGATTAATTTCACGACACAAGAGTTGATTAATAAGAATAATAGAATCAATTCTTCGGTCGAAGAGATTTATTTGATGAGCGATGCGTTAGTTTTTAACAAATTTGTTTAAACCATTTTTTAATTGAGTTTATCCACAGAATAATCACTATTTTGATTGAAAACATTCGAGAATTCATTGGATGTCTCTATAATTTGTCTGAAGTAATGTCGAAAATCGATTTAGTCTTTTCTTTTGCGAGTCAGTGCTCGGCAGCCAATTATGTCAGACCCCGATTTAGCGACTATGTGGCTGTTCAACAGGGAAGGCATCCTATTCTTGAAAAAGTTCTTAATAAAAAGCCGGTTCCCAATGATGTGGTAAATACGTATATAGTTATTAAATTAATTTATTGAATAATTGCATTGAAAATCTTACTTCAGATCATATCAGAAGACAATAACCTTATGATAATAACGGGTCCCAATATGAGCGGAAAGTCTACTCTTCTAAAACAAGTGGCAATACATCAGGTGATGGCCCAAATCGGGTCATACATTCCGGCAGAGTTCGCGACGTTTCGTATTTTTGATAAACTCTTCTCTCGAATTGGAAATAACGACGAAATAGAAACCAATTCCTCGACTTTTATGGTCGAAATGCGTGAAATGAATTATATTCTCAACAATTTATCCGACAGTTCTCTGGTCATAATCGACGAGTTGGGTCGTGGCACTAGTGTTGAGGAAGGGGTCGGCATTAGTTTTGCTATTTGTGAACATCTATTGAAAACGCCGGCATTCACTTTAATCGCCACACATTTCATTGAATTAACAAAACTGGAAGACTTTTATTTAAACGTTTCTAAGTATAAATTCATTCAAAACCGAAAAAATATTAGTTTACTTCAATTTCGACCATTAGTTACAACTTTGCGGTCGAACACCAGTCGAATGAAGAAGAGACTGATTCATACATTTTCACACATATTCTGGAGTCCGGACCCACTAAAGAGATGTTCTATGGCTTACGTTTGGCTAATTATACGGCAATGGATCCAAACATTTTGGCCAAAGCACAGGAATTCGCACGAATCCTATACACAACCCAAAGCCCAGTAACTCAACAATGATTTTAAACTACAGTCAATTCAGATTCAATCACTTATTCACTAATTTAGGCAATAATTAACGGTCGACACAACCAATTGAAAAAGATTTACTATCAATTGACGTCGACTCTGGTGACACTGCTTAGAGACATGGATGGTCAGACCCCTGATTCCGAAACATTGCAACAAATGCAGGCTCATTATCGCTACCAAATTGACCTATCTGTTCAACAGACAGATCAGCAATTGTCTGACTTTTCTTTATTTTAAATTTTGATTCGGAATACATTTAATTTATTCGTACAAATGATTCAATTACTTTCAAACAAATCTCTGATTAAAAAAATATTGATTAATTGGTTTTCATGTAATCTTCAGTTAAAATAATAAACCGGTTCACTATTTTCCACAACTATTGTTCTTTTTCGTTGGATTTTTCTTCATTTTCTTCTTGTTTTTCATTCAACATTAGCTGTCAAAAGGATTTAATGGATTAGTCCTTAAATTAAAGCATTTGTTATACCTTTTGAAAAAGAGTTAGTTTTCGGTTATTCTTAAAAGTGTTGATAAGATTCAGTTTTCCCTTTCCTTTTGATGACTTCTTGTTTTTCTTCGACTTCTGTTCGAAACAATTGTCAGTTTTTTGTTTGGTTTGAATGTGATTATTGTGTCGCTCTTTGTCTTCGATTTCCTTCAGCATAATCTTCTTCTTCTGCTCTAATACTTCTAATCTCTGTTTTTCCACTAATTCCTGCTTTTTCTTGATGTTGTCTTTTGTGGGAAAATTTCTTTTGCGCTCTTCTTTCCATTTGTCGATATCTTCTTCCGTCTGTAAACTCATAAACTTCTTGACAAGAGTTCTGTCTTTGAAGCAGAAGTGTTGCATCTTCTGATGGCTTTCTATTACTTTAGGATGTGCTCTGAATGTGCACTCATCTAAACCACACTTGAAGTTCAATTGAAAAATTAATTAAAAGTCAAATAATGTGAATACAAACCAGAATGTGTTCACTCAAGTGTTGGTTATAGAGTTCTTCGTTTGGAAACCAACGACAACAGGCATCACAATTAAACGCCTTATTGCCGTTACCATTGTTTTTGAAACTCTTCTGATTATTGTCTTTGAATCTCTTATTTTGATAATCATTTCGATGATTGTGTTGTTTATGGTTTTGGTTAAGATTTTGGTTAAAGTTTTGATTAAATCTGACGTTATTTTGATTATGAGATCCGTTCCAAACATTATTGGCGTTCAGATTATAAGAAGGGTTATAATTGTTTTGATGCCATAACGACGGCTGAAAATTATTACCGAATGCGTTGTAATTATTATTGGAGTAATTTTGGCCATAATTGGGATAATTGTTAACAGATTGTTGATTCAGTGATTGATTCGGATTGTATTGAAACCAACTTCCAGCCGATGGCGGGGCACAATTCGTACCGACCGGCGGCGCTGACCGGGCATTCAAATCAAACTTTGGTTTTGGTAGCATCTCCTGGGGATAATCAATGCTCTAAAAGTGATTATTCGAAAATGATTAAGCTTGAAAAGTTATCTATCTCAGTTATTGAAACTCAGAAAACACACTTTCAAAACATGTTTGAAAACATTTAAAGGGAAAATCATTCTCAATGTAAGTAACATTTAATTTTTGAAATCAATACCCTAAAAGACCCATTAATCTTAATAAATTAATTGATTTTAGAGTAAATTCGCTACGAATTTTACAATCAAGCAGCTTTTTACAACAACAAAAAAATCTAATTATTATTGATCTTAATAAATAAATATATATTATTAATTTTCTGAATTTAAAATTTGATGCTCTCATTAATAAAGTGTAACTAATTTTGTGAATTGTCAAACATGTGTTCAATTTCGTGTATATCGTTTCTAAGGAAACAATCGATTTTGAATGAAATGAAAGAATAGACTAACAATTATTGTCAGTTAATTGGTTTTATAAATTTTATTTCTTGAATTGAGCCGTATTTCAATCAAATGTCTGTCAACCAGTTTTGTATTTAAAGGCATTTATAAATTCTTTGCCATAATTGATGTGAAATTGTCTCATCAATTATTGTCCACATTTTTGAATGATTTGAAGAATACAATTACAATTATCTCGAGTCGACTCCGGTATGACTAGACTTCCGATTAATGACATTAACATTCATTAAATTAATTTTTTATTCTCTATTCAAAAACCTTTTTATAGAGAGAATCGATTTTTCAGGGAATCCATAGACTCGACAAATAGCAATGGTTTCGACCAAACAGTTGATCCATAGACTGTCGAAGAACACGATATACCTGTCAGTGATCTCATCGATTGGATTAATACTATCTTTCTATACGTTATATATCGAAGTACTTCATGAAAATGACAAAAATTATAGCGCTTTTTGTGACATCAATTCGTACATCAGTTGTACGAAAGTCTTTCTCTCCAAGTAATCCATTCATAGATCAGATAATTCTTGATATTTAACTCAATTTCTTTTTCAGTTATGGCTCTGGTTTTGGAGTACTTCCGGAGCCGTTCAATGTTCCCAATCCTGTGTATGGACTGGTCTTCTATTTGATCCAGCTGATTATAGCCAACGTGGCCAACAACTCCATATTCCTGACCAAAGTATACATCTTTAACGCAATTCTGTCCAATTTGGGGTCACTTTATTTGGGATACATTTTGGCGTTTATACTGAAAAACTTGTGTGTCGTTTGTGTGACAATATATGTCGTGAATCTGATTATGCTTTTGGTGGCTATTAATAGATATAAATTAATAACCAGTTATAAGAGATATAAAAAAGAGTAAAACCATATTTTATTCCCTCTTTTCCTGCTTTCACTATCATTTCAATAAATTTATTTTTTCTATCATTTTAGGATATTTTAATTTGACGTTGGTAGTATTTTTAATTTTGTCCCATATTTTTAGCCTTCAAAAAGCAATTTAAATGTTTTATACTTCGATTGAATATCGAATTGCAAGAGCACTGTTGTCACCACTCCCTGCGTGTAACTCAATGTCCATTAAATATATGCTTAAAATATGGATTTAAAATATGCATTTATTAATGCATTGATTACATCATGACTTGTGAACAGAAGTTCAGACTATCAAGTTTCGATCACGTGGTACGCTACTTTTATTCCAGGGCAAGTCACCAAGTTGAACGACCCTAGAGGGCATAGTGGGACATAATCTCAAAATTTTCCATTTAGGGGGCATTTCCTGGAAGCCAAATCGACCGAAAACCGCCATTAGCGGCCATTTTGTTCTAAGCTTATTTCCTGAAATCTTAATCGTAAATTAGCTTAATTAGGCTATAATTAGGTTATTTTGCAAGTTTAAAGGCTGAGTTCCTTAAAATAAAAACAAAATGGCCGACTTTCCGGCCACCATTGGCAAAAATGTCTAAATTTTAGCCACCTTTACCAAAATTTCCAAAATTTTAAACCAAATATTCCAAAATTGTCCAAAGTATTTGCCATGACTTGGCTCGAAATAAATGAAAAACTTATGAGCTCTGCCTTTCAGAGTCATATGAATTTGTTGTGCCTTCTCTTTAATTAATTATAGTTAAGCTTTCAGTACCGCAACAATTATGCATTAATCAACCGGTTCTCTTGAAACTAATTTTTTAACCAAGGACTGCAAGGAATTTATTACAAAACCAATCTTTTAGCAGATGTCACATGAATACAGCATATTTGTATACTTTATCAAGGGTAAAAGTCTGAAATAGTTAATTAAATTAATTTATAAATATTTCTGAAGGGTTCAAAAAGGGTAATATTATTTGGTGTACGTTTTATCTGAATAAGTCACTTGTCGACAAGAAAGGCCTTAAGGCTGTTCTCAGAATTGTAGAACATTTGTACAAAATTGCATTGAAAATATACTGCTATTCAGATATATTTTCTACAAAAATGTCGCAATAATTGTACGACTTCTGATGAATAGAGTTTGTATGTGATTTGTGTGAAGACTTCATTTGGTTTTCATTTCGTCTCATATTTCAGACATAAAACAATAAAAATCGATAAATAAATTGGTCTTAATTTGGTCTTCAAATAATAATTACTCATTTGAACCACATTTATAACAATAGAAGTAATGTCTTCTTCTCGATATCGTGAGTCGTGTCCGATCGACTGCAAGGTATATGTGGGCGAATTGGGCACAAACGGCACCCGACACGAGCTCGAGGAAGCTTTCGGTAGTTATGGCCGCGTACGCAACGTATGGGTGGCCACCAATCCGCCCGGCTTTGCCTTTGTTATGTTTGACGACCCCAGAGATGCGAAGGAGGCCTGTCGTGGCCTCGACGGCAAGTATGACACGATTTTTATATATACCTCCTTTGTTTCCTTGTTCTTCACTTTGGATCAGTTCTTCTTTCCTTTAACTTTCTTTAATTTGCTTTCAAATAATTCAAAATCTTAATCAGTATTGAATTGAAAGACTAATTGTCTGTTGGATTGAATGTAAGAAATGTCTTGGAGTGTAGAACCTCTTATTCGGTAAAATCTATTTTTAGCTGATTTTTCACTAAACGGCTAATAGTATGACAGTTAATGAAGGAAAGCCTTATTTACATGATTTTCTCTTTTAATCCTTTGGGTTGAGCTCAAAACAATTCACTTAAAGGCTTTATCCATAGAGTAATGCAATTCCGGACTAATGAGGGAAATATCGATTTTCCATCTCTTTATTCGTTGCTTAATCTCTTCTCTATTTAATGGATTAGTTCTTTGATATTCTCTTAATTGCATTATTTGTTTTTTTATCTGAAGAATGATTTGTGGTCGAAGAGTGCGCGTCGAGATGTCGACCGGTAGGACTCGACACGATAAAGATAGGTACGGTGGCCGGGGAGGTGACCGATATGGCGGCGGTGGGTATAGAGGAAGGAGTCCTTCCTCGAGAGGTCCCCCTCCTCGGCGTGGCGGTGATTATAGAGAGTCGCGAAGAAGTGATGATTACGGTCGGGACGAATATCGCCGAAAGCGTTATTCCAGGTATGAGACAAACAACCGATCGTTTGACGAATTCAATAATGAATTAGTCTTTTGTTTAATTGTTTTTTCAAAAGTGATTATCAATTAATTTATAGTCATTTGCATTATTGGAACTGATTTTAAGACTAAGTATTTGTTTTGAAAATAGTTATTAATTAACGTATAGTTAACGTATAGTTTGATATGAATTTTACTAAAACTCTATTTTCATATTTAATGTGGTTTTGAAAAAACTGTAATTATTTGAGTCAAGGCTAAGATTTCTTTGTATTTCAATCATTAGCGCAAATCAATTGAATGCCAATCAATCAAACAATTACTTCAATCACTGCCTCCATATCTGAGACACTTGTATTCGACGCCAATGTCTTCTAAACTAAGTCTGAAATTGTCTGTAAATGACTGCGTCCTGACATAAGACCACAGTTTTAAATAGAGAATCAGATTTGAAATCCATTGCTTTTGAGGGATAACTCGTCCGCACTCTTAATGCCAGACAAAGCGGTCATTGATTTCTATTAGTCTCTAATGACTTGACTCCCGACCACTCGTCACAACTGTTCTGATCGAAACTCTGCCGAACAGATCGCATAAGAAGTCAAACAAATTAAATGCAAATCTTTTTATCTGTCAATCGATTCAAACGATTAGACAATTGTTTGATTTGATTCTCAGTGACATCGAATATGGGATTCATTTGAATGTTAATCACTATTAGTTAATCCAACATCTCTTCGGCGGTGTTATTGTGGTGTTTGTCATGAATGCCATCCGACAGCCATCGCAACGATCGCACGGCTCATATCAGTGATTGTCGAACACCTTCTGAATCGAATGTCACACACAAACACTTCCCTCAAACTTAGTGTCCGCTCGAAAGACAACTTTTCTCTTCGATTAGAGTCTATTAATTAGAGTCGAATCAAATCCTTATCCCTTCCATAGCGTCAGTCCATTAAAGTCTCGCATCAATTGATGTCTACCAACGAGTCTTCACTTCACTTCTTGATTATCTCCTTCTCAAAGGTCACGAAGTCGTTCGGCGACACCAGTCAGACGCAGTGGACGCGACGGACACGTCAGGGATGGCGGCCGACCCCGAACTCCACCCTCACGTTCGCCAGATTCCAATTCTCGGTATTTATCCCATATTTTGTCCAAATTTCAAACTAATGTTTCTGTTTTGTCCCATTTCTCAGATAATTATCTCATATTTCCACACATTCCTCGTCACTGACAGCATATAAGAGCAGCAATTCTTCAACAATAAACGCCAAACCCTTCAACTCTTGAACTGTTTGTATACCTGTTCACTCACTCTCTGACACTTTTTTAGACATTTTCTCAGATTTTTGTCGTTTTTGTGTAAAATTTAGTTTCATTTGTATTACAAATAATTTCTTAATTTATAATCGACTTAAATCTCAATTTATTAAAGCGTTTAACCAATAATTAGTAAATCATTTTGTCTTCATTTGTCAAAAAATGTTTTCATTTAATTAAAATTCATTTTCCAATTGATTTGATTCAATCATTTGATATTAGAAATGATACTAAAAAACATAGATTAAGGAAATACTAGTCGTCGTCGTCATCACTGACCAGAATACCAATCCTCTGACCAATAGATCTGACAGAAGTGGTGAACTTCTCCTTAAGCAGGTTGAGAGACATGGCCACCAAAGCCATTCCGATGCACAGATACAGTGCACATATGGCAAGAGTGACCTGTCCGTCGTCGTCTCTGGCCAACACTGTCCGTCCCGGCACTAAATCGCCGAAACCAATAGTCGATAGAGTTATAAAACAGAAATAAGAGGCGTCTAAGAATGACCACTCCTCTGACTTGGAAAAGAACCATGCTCCTCCACAAATGTAACTGATCAGTAGAGCTACGCAAATGGTGATGGGAATATTTTTGGCAGCCGTTTCGCTCTCTTCATCCGTGTCCTCAGTTTCATCGCTTGAATTACGTTCCGTTTCAGTCATTGTTCTTATCATTTGATGGTTTGGCATAACTGTCGGTTCCATTGGTGTCGGCTGTGATGTTATGTCGCTGAAGAATCGAACAGAGTTCATGTGTTTAGGAACGGGTTGGGGTGTTTGGTGAGGGGGTTGTAGTATTGACTGAGGAAGAGCTGAATTCATCAGAGATTGAAAACTGGGTGGATTAGAAGTTGGCGATGGAGTTGGGGGCGGACCTGATTTGACAATACGTTTAATAAAAATTTAAGTTTTGGAAGTGGTATACCTGGAAATCTTGAGGTCGATTCCAATATCTCGTCATTGAGCGCATATTTGTTGCATATGATTGGCGTCGAGTCGTGTTCTCCGCCTAATCGGTTGCGCCGCCAATTCGAGTGCTCGTTATATGAGGAGTACATTTGTGAGCGTCGGTTGTGTCCAGACATCGATCGCATCTCGAAATTGTCGGACACTTTTAACCGCCGCCTTCGGAATGACTTCCTTTTCTGTGCCGGTCTTTGGTTGCGTTTTGGAGCGACACACAAATAACAGCAACACTTCCAGTAAATGAATTTGAATGAATGTGCCATCACGTGACCGATGTTCGACAGACAGAAAAAGGTGAGGGGTATTCCTATTATGGCGTATATGATTGTCACAATTTTGCCCCATTCTGTGGATAAACTATAGGCTGACCCATAATAACAAAAGATTAGCTTGCAATTACCGGTCCTTGGAGCCACATTCCCGTATCCAATAGTTGTGATAACAATAATGGAGTAGAGAAGCGAACCCGAGAACGACCACTGGGAAGACTTCTTGTTCAAGTCATCACTTCCTTCAAGACATGAGTTGACTATTAATTTCAATTTCACAAAAATCTTTAAATCAAATTGACTTTAGATAGAAATCAAATTAATTTATAAATCAATGGAACGGAAAATAACTTTTGGCAAAACTAAGTGAATGCTCTATCAATTCCTAACCTCAAAGAACTCAATCATTAATACAAATATTTTTAGTCCCACACATTCGCAACAAAAATAAAGAATATATCAGACATTATCATTGCTCTGGTAGGGCAGGCACTGAACAGATAATTAATTGCCACTGGGTCGATTACAAAGTCAAGTCTTGAAAAGAGACGTGAATTTAAATCAATTATTTCAATTAAAAATTTGTTGTATCCCTGATTATATTAATACCTACTCTGTAGACTCTACTGTGCCTCTGTGCCTCTTTGTTACTTAAAGTTTTGAGTCAATTTTTAGTATTATTTGGATTGTGGTACTTTTAATTAATATTGTTATTTAATTGTTATGTAAAGTTGAGATGAGTTTAGTAGAAGTGTTTATTTGTGTATTTATTGTTCTTAAAACTCAAAGAATAATTGGCTGAAAGTCAACTGCAATAAAACTGATAAGTTTCGAAACTTTCAAAGGATGTGTAGTTTAATACTACAGTCTATTTATATTTTGGTAATTCATTCACTTAACCATATTCTCAATTGAATTCAAAGTCATTATTCAGTACTCAGAAAATTATGAGAGACTTTCGTAACCAAAGTTTTTGCTCAAAACGTCAATCACTTGTTTTGACAAAAAAATCACTGATTAATGAAAAATCATATAAATAAAGAAAAAAGCGAACGAGTGATCTCTGAAAATAACTACTATTATAGATAAAAATGATGATGCTGAAATTTATTTGAACAAAAACAACAAATTTAAGCAATTCGTTTCATCAGTAAAGCTCCACAAAAATCTTGTTTTTCTTGTATTTAAATGAGTTTAGAGACTAGAAATTGACTGAAAATAAAAAATTATTCAAATCCAATGTTTATCGATTGAAGAAAAATCTAATCTTCTGTGAAGTTTATTTAAAATTTGGAAATATATTTATTTATTTTAGAAAATAAGCGAAAAAATAAAATCCCATAAAATAACAAATTAATCAAAACTAATGAAAGATAAGTTAGGAAAGAATTTCCGCAAAATATTGCTCTAATGGCAAAAAACTCAATTATTTTAATGACTTTGAGATTACTGATTAAACCCTATTTCTGGATTGTTTCAAAAAATCATACTCTAGACAATCTTTTAATTGTGACTCATCTTGTTATTAGTTTTATTTCCTGTAAATGTTATGAATTTTTAAATATAGTATAACTCGATATAACTGATTGATTGATTGAATCTATCATGATTCATGATGATACTTTTGTATATTCAGTTTAAATTAAATCTTGTAAAATTCTTTAATGATCTGGATTGCTAAATTCTGTTGCCTACAATATAAACCAAATTAAAAGATTAAATATAATCTGGAAATATTACCGGATATATAATTGGAGTCTAATCTTGGTTGGAAATTAAATCTATTAATAATTCAATTGCAATCTTGCAAGTTTTACATTCGTCTTTTTTTGTTATTTATCGATTGAAAGCACATAAAATTTTTTAAAGATTGATTACAAACCATCAAATCCTTTTCTGAGCACAGCCTCGAGTAGATTCTTTTCGAAATGTTCCAGTTTAATCTTGGCTTCTGTTGTCCATTCCTTTTGGCGGAGGACAGGACTGGATTGTGTGATATTCCATAACTGTTCGATCATTTGGTCGCGAACTCTCAACATTTCAAGTCTTTGTTTTTCTTCATGTTTCAATTCGAGGGCCTGGAAAGTGAAGGCACCGACCACTGCATAACCTATCAGTAATGTGCACAAACCGATGTGAGAAAACAGGAATGTCGTCACTTGTCTACAATAATGACAGCATTTGCCACAACGGGTCAAATGTTTACGACCAGTTACTGCCATAACATTAAAATTAAGTTAACAAGTTTATTTTTCTCATTAGTCAGCTTTTTGCACATTTTCACATTATTTGAGATAAAATCTCAAGTGATTAACAAACTTGTATTCGACAACAATTGTCAATAGATTCCGCATTGCTTTTCAAAGAGCATCGCATTCAGTGGAGAAGACCAGACCAATACTGCACTGTTGTAAAAGAGAACACTGGAGTGAAAACAGAGCACAGGAATCCTCACTAATAATAGAAGTCTAAACTTAAAATAACCTTTGAATTAACCAATTCTTTTGCCGCAACATTATTCTCGATTCTTAATATATTCAATGAACACTTTTAAATCTTATCAAGTTTATGGTTCAAATAAATTGCATTGCTCAATCGATTGCATGGTTAATAAAATATCCAGTTCCATCTGCCGTGTTCGAGCTTAAAATCTGTTCAATTGCTTTACATAAGAATCCAATAGTTAGTGTTAAGTCTAAATGATAATTGCATGGTCGTTTCAATGCTTCCAATGAATGCTTATTTCAAAGTCAGAAGATTTATTGAAGTTTGCTCCTTTGTTTAATTACTCAATTCATTAAAGTAAATACAAAACAGTTGAGAAGCAATGAATACTTTATTCCAAAAATAGAATTGAGAGAAAACTTTGCAAACATTGCGAAAACTTTAAGACTTAACACAAATAAAGTTTTCTGTTGTCAGCGATTTTTGTATGTCTTCCAAGCAATTAGTTTTACTTTGAGTTTCGATTTTATTGATTTTTAATTCCTTCTTAATATTCAATGTTCTGTTTATAATTGAGATCTAGTTATTCTTTACTTAATTAACTCTAACAACATTTTAAATTTTCAATTCACTAAATCAATAATTGAACTTGAGCACTGATATACCTTGGTAATTTAACAAGTATTGATTAAAAATTGATAATATGTTAGTTTAGCATTTTTGCCTTTAATGATAAATGTACTAAGATTTTACTTATAAGTTCTTGAAAGATCGACCAGGAATAAAGAAATGGAAATAAATATTAGAGTAATTTAAATGGAATTCATAAATTGTTTAAGTGGAATTCATAATATATATATATATATATATATATATATATGTATATAAAAACTTGTCATAGAATTCAAATTTATTGAAATGATCAAATTTAACATGATTAATCTTTATTAATCTTTATTTTGAGAAGTATATGATCTATAAAATGATATTCATAACAATATAGTCACAAACAACTAAAATAGATGATGGGTTGGCATGTGATTCAATCAGAATTTAATTATGCGGATTACCCTGATGATGCTTAAGATGTTCATATCACTATTAAAGTATAAATTATATAGAATAAAAGTAATGATATTCTGCTACTCGATGTCAGAAATGGAGTCCTAAAAGTACTAAATGGAGTCAAAGTTTAAGAATTGAATCTTCAATTGAATTGAATTGAATTGAATTGAATTTATCGTTTATATTCTATTCTTCAATTGATATAATTTACAAAAGAGTTTGAAATTAAATTAATTTAAATCATGAGAGGACTTTCAACAAAGAAATATAGATGATATTAAGTGGATGCGAACCCACTACCTTTGTCTAATAACATAAACAACTTGAGCATCACCAGGGTAATCCGCATAATAAGACACTAATGTCACAAGAATTGACTTCGTGATAAAAACAATTATTATTTTATTCTTATATTTTTGTAAATAAAATGCTAACGATTTCGCGAAACTGACTGCAGTTTTGTGGCATTCGTTAGGTTTCAACTGTGCTTTAGTTTAGATTAAAATGAGTTCTAATAAATTCAAACAAACGCTGTCCAGAATTAAAGTAGAGAAACAAAGGAAGACATTTTTATCGAATATAGAGCAGGGTGGTCTCCATCACAAATCATTTAAGCGATTTGAGAGCTTCTTCTCAAAATCATTTTTCCTGACATTTTCATCCTTTGAAAACTATATCAAAAGACAGAGAGACGACACCAGAATAACTATCGCACTACTCATCAAATTAACTGCATTTATAACTACAATAAGATATGGCCTCTCTTTGGTTTATGGAACGCCATATATTCTTCGGCTGACCAGTGATGCCAACCAAGTATTGGGTAATCGTCTTATAATTACATCGATTTTATGTTTTGGTTCATTTATTTGCGATCTAATGATTGGACTGTTTATAATCAAACTTGAGTTGCAAGGTAAGTTATTTATGGTGGATCATTTATTCGAAATCAAGTGCCATACGAATAAAAATCAGTTGGAAAGTTCATTTACTAACAAATTCTTCAAACGAATGGATTTCATATCAAAGTATATGTCATGGTATTCGTTAAGTACAATCAGCATTGGCGCCTCCTTTGTATTCTGTTCGCCTCCTATTATCGCTCTAATTTATGGTAGTCCTGTTAAATATTCTGTTTGGAGTATAGTTTTCTGGACCCCGATAACAATCATCTGGTTATTCGACTTTTATGCTGTTATTTTCGGAACATTTCAATTATGGTTTCTATCAATCACTTATCTGAAGTATCAGTTTCTAGAAGTAGAACAACAGATGAGACAATCGATTGAAATGGAAAACTTCAAATCGTTGAGCGAAGCAATTATTAAACATAATTCTAACTGTATCTCAACGAGCAAGCTCAATCAAGTTGGAAAATATTTAATTTTGATACTTTATAAATTTGCTAAACCAGCTCTGAATTTGCTGATTTTTGTGACATTTTCACCCGAGTCAAACTTAATTACTCGAATCGCTGCGATTACCATTTTTTCGGTCGTTTTTATAACTATTGTTATCTTTAATCTAATGTCGGCGTCGGTGACAACGGCTGCTCACAAACCCATTCACACAGTTTATAAAGCATTCAAAAGCAGAAAAATGCCGCTTTCAATGAGACTCAAAATCATGGGATTCACTGAAAAGCTGAGTCAGTCGACAATCGGTTTCTATTGCTATGAATTCTTCCCAATGAATAATTACGAGTTTTATCAATACCTATGCGGATGGGCCTATAATTATTTCTTAATCATCAATGTATTAACTGACTATAATTTTATTTGAATATTGAATTTGATTTTTGTAAAAATGTTTATCAAATAAAAACTAAAAAGTGAAATATTTTGTCTTTGGGTTTCTTTTGAGGATCTTGGCTAAATGCTTGTTTCAGTAAAATCGATTAAAAGGTGAAATCTTTATTTTGATTTAAGATTGATTAAAGCCAGAGGTCGCCAAGGGGGCCAACGTACTTGCCCTTAGCCGGCAAATATTTGGAAAAATTTAGGAAATTTAGGTAAAAATTTGGGAATTTTCGGTAATGGCGGCTAAAATCCAGACATTTTGGCAAATGGCTGCCGAAAATCCGTCATTTTGATCTTTATTTTAAGTAATTTAGCATTCAAACTTGCAAAATAGCCTAATTATAGCTGAATTAAGCTTATTTACCCTTAAAACCCCCGGAAATAAGCTTATTTTAGAAGAAATTGACCGCTAATGGCCGTTTCCGGTTAATTTTGGCTCCCGGAAAATGGCCCCCTAGCGGAAGGTCTGTTTAGTCCCACCCTATGGCCTCCCCTATGACCCCTGTGTACAACCAAAATAATAAATGACCAACACTTTTAAACGGGACGACAAAGTATTGTGTTGACAAAGTATTGGTCAAAGTCGGTTATAGTTGATTAATAGCAATCGATTTCTGATTTACTTCAGCAGAAATATATTGGAATTTTAAGGATCGTGAAATTGAATGCGTGACTCAATTGAGATCAAAGAAGGCCATCAAAGAAGGCCATTATTCCTTATTACTTCTTATAAGAAAATCCTTATTTAATTGTTATGTTGTTTCTGTCCTTCACATTTTCTAAATTAAGTTTATCCAACACAAACGTTGAGCTTTTTTTTAATTAAGAATTTGTATAAAAATGTCTATAGAAGATGAGGCAGAGGTGTCCAAAAGTGTTGTCTGGGAAATAACTTGAAAACCGAAACACATGAAATGAAAGATGTACATGATGTGATTGTTAAAACTGATGAAAGTTGTTTCAAGCTAGATTTAGGGATTGAATTTTTTTGCAAAGAAATATTTAATCCTTGCACTGTGGGGAGTCCATCAAGGTAGAAACCCAAACGATACTCATTGGGCATCACTGAGTGAAACATTTTTTCAAATAAAAACTAGATAAAATAATTATTATTTTCTAAAATTCTGTGTTGTCTTGTGATTAAAACAATTGTTTACTTATTCATTAAAAGTCATTTGCCTTTCGTGAAAAGAAATAATTAACTTAGTCTTTAAATAAAATGTAATAAAATCAATGAACATATCGTTACAATTTATTAGACTTCACCGAATAGACTAGTAATGTGTGAATTAAAGATGTAAGAGCTAAAATTAAATTGGGTTTTTTCTACCAAGCAATTTAAATTATGTATCTTAAACTTGATTCCAGAATTTTAAATTACAAAGGTTGATAGATAATACTTCTGAACAATTCCAATTTAGAGTAATCTTTTTTGCTTTTATATAATTTTAAATTTTTATTCAAAATTGTCTTAGAATAGCCCAAAAAATCAAAACATTTTGATTCTTACTTTTTTAAGTCTATTGTGTAGTTTAGTAAATATTTCTTACAAATTAGAAATGTATTCTCAGAAATTTGAAATAATGAATGTATAATGAATTTATTCTAAAGTTGATTAAGAATTAAGTGATCTGTCTCAATTTATATTTTAAGTCATTATCAAAATTATAATAAAAATTAATAATAATTCTTTACTAAATTCTCAAATGTTATCCGACTTTAGTAATTGTGGCCGACTTTGTGTCCAAAACACAGATATCTCCCGTTTTGAAGGCACGACAGGCGCCCTCCACTGCTATTAGACTCGGAATACCATATTCTCGAGCAATGACTGCCCCGTGAGATATGGTTCCACCGATTTCTGTGATAATACCCGATAGTAACGTGAAGTAAGGACTCCAACCGATATCTGTCGAGTATGTGATCAGAATATCGCCCGACTATTGAATGACACAAATAAGGAGATTTATTTCAAAGAATAACAGACTTAAAGTAATACCTGAATAGCATCGGCATCAGTGATGTCTTCGGCCACACAAACTCTCGCCTTTACTGTTCCTACACTAACCGGTGTTCCCGACATTTGCAACGAACCATTGCTCAAATTTGTTGGAATAATTTGGTCCTCAAACTAGTCAATGATTTAATTAATAGATCTGATTAATTGAATAAATTAAATCGTAACAAACATTTCTGGGTTTCATTTCTGGTCCTTTAATAAACTCATCGAATTTGTATTTATTGATTTTGGAGTAAATACGTTTCCTGAGTCTGGCCCTCATGTTTATCATGGGATCCCTATCACCGCTGCAAAGAGCATCCACTTCAATGATTGTCAGATAGAAAAACATGTCCGGAGAGGGTATGAGTCCCTCGTCAACCATTCTTTTGGCCAAGAATTTAAATCCTTGTCTTTGTTTGTCACTCAACCAAATCATAAAATATTTTGAGTGTTCCCGATATCCGACACCTTTTCTACTCCACGGAAGCAATAGATTTCTAATAATCGTTTTTCGGGTAAAACTTAAAGGAGTTTTCAATTCACTCATTACTTCGTCCACTGATTTAACGACTTTAGGCACAAGTTGTACCTCATTTCCAGAAAGCATTCCCTAAATGACAGAATGACTATTTAGAACTTCAATCTTACTTCAAATTAATTTACTTTAATTGTTTTAATGCAAGGAATGGGATTATCCCTCCAGGGCGGGTGCATTGGATCCAATTCACGATACCCTCTATGACCGTGTCTTTTCAAAAATTGTTCGAACCTCTGTGAGGCCTCGTCAGTTCCATCTTGCAGGATTCGAAAAGCATCCTCATCACTGAGTTGAGCAAATTGTTTCTTATCTTTGATAGACATCGCGATATCTCTCAAAAGGTTGGGCACTTCAGCACTGATTACTTCATCGCACGATGACGTCATTAAATTGAAATCGTCGTCCAAATGGGGATTATTTTCTGTACAATAATTAGTTGACATTATTTCAATTTCATTGGAAGTCAAAACAGACTAACCGATAGCGCCCTTCAGAGTAGTCTTTAAAATGCTATTCTTTATAGACGAACCCATAGAGACCGGGCCGTGATTTTTCATAGCCATACCATATACTTCATAATAGCTTTCCTGGATAATTTTCCACGCTTGTTCCGATTTGGAGCACTTCTTAAGTAATTGGACCATGTCATATTTGCGTTCTTCAATGTAATGATTTTTATCCCTTAATAAATTAGTGGGACCGTACAATAGATTATAGAACAACATTCCAATGCCTCTGATCTTGGCAAGAAGGGAAGGCTTTTTCAACGCACTTCGCTTCTCTTCAAACACTTTCAAGAGATCTTGGTCGTCGATCAGGTGTCCAAACATTGCCATAACAAAGTTTTTGGATCTCTCAGTTGTGGGATATTCTGTGAAAAAATCAAAACCACCCTGGCATTTGACAATATAAAAACATTAGATTCAATGACCTTGAATAAGCAATTATTTACATTGGTCAAATTAAACATTATCTGGTTGTATTGTACACCCATAGTCTCTCGATACGGGTCGTAGTCATCTTCAGTGGCTTTTCCTTCCATTATCGTCCCTTTCTATACAATTAAGTTGTGGTCAAAAATAAATAAAACCGCAAAAAGCAATGGCTTACGAAAAACATGCTTCTGTTGGCCCAAAACCAGCCCAAAATAATCCAAGAAGAAGATCCGGGGAAATTCTCTCCCCAATGAGCTCTTGAATAGATCTCGAACTCAGTTGGATGAGATGAGTCCATTTCATGCATTAACTCGTATTCAGTGAAAGAGTTGTCCAAATTGGTGACGGGTCTCGACTGAAGCATAAATAGTTGACCGTCTTTTACACCCCATTCAATATCGCGAGCGTTTCCGTAATGTCTGTGAATCTAAATATTTATTTAAATTTTAATTATTTTCAGATAAAACACAATTATTTCTTACTCTGAGTCCGAGATCTCCCAAACGGGTTAAGTCCTCATCACTTATACAACACTTTTCTTTGTCGAACACCTCTTCCTCAACAGTCCCTCCATTTTCTAATAACTTTATTAACGTTTTCTTCGCTCCGATCACTTTGGACTCAATTCCTCTGACAGTTCTTCGTTTAGTCAAAGAGTTTGACTCAATATTTACAGACAATCGGATTGTGTCCGGTTCTGAAGAGGCCGACACTACGGACTGTCAATAAATTTTTAGAATATTTCTTATGAATAAAGTTATAAATGAAGTCAAACCTCTCCTAAACCATAGTTTCCGGTGATTTCGATGAGTCTCTCGTCTCCAGTGATTGGATCACAAGTGAACATAACTCCGGCGGACTCGCAGTTAATCATCTCTTGTATGACAACAGCCATCGGACTATTGATAGGCTGTCCGTAACCTCTTTTATACTCAAATGCAATGTGAGAGAACTGAGAGGACCAGCACTTCATCACTGATTGCTTTATCTCTTCGATGCCTTTCACTCCTAAATAAGTAGTCATTTGTCCGGCGGCTGACATCTCTTCCGAGTCTTCAGAAGCACCTGAGGATCTGACGGCAAATAATTTGTTCTGAAAATCATCGAAATTCTGTTTCAACTTTTTCTCAATTTCTTTGCCAATAATTTCCGGCAATTTGTGGTTTGATATGGAATTCACTAAATTCTGACATTTCATCTTCAGCTCATCCTTTCGAATATCCGTCGCTTTTTCCAAACCATTTATTTCCTTCTCTATGTCATCGTATTGTTCAAGAAGTCTCTGATAGGCATTAGTTGTGACGACAACACCGTTCGCGACACTGAATTTGTTTTCATATTTTTCTTCAATCAACTTTTCACTTAAAGACATGAGAACTGCTAAAGAACTTCCTTTACCTCCACTCAGTTCAACAGATTTGGCGTTTTCTTCATTCAAACCCAAAACGAGTGACGAATCTCTCGAAGACTTTTCGATTGATTGAACTTTTTGTTGAAATTCAGTTTCATTTTCTTCGAATGTATAACACATTCCTTTAAAAACAGAATATAATAATTAAATTTATTTAAAATTATTATAATTTTTGAACAATACCTTCATTTCCATTGACTATCAGATCATTAGCCAAACTGTTCTTATTTTCTTTGATCTCAAATTCATATTCCTTTTCTCCAAACAGTGCTTTAAAAGAAATGTTTGGACTTTTCCTCAACAAGTCTTCAAATTCTGGTTTTTGAAGTGAAATATTTTTAAGTTTCTTAAAACCAAGATTCTTCTCAAATAAATATCCAAATCGATATTCAAATCCATTATTATTAGAAAGTAATCCGATTACGAACCCTATTCCCTTTTTATTATATCCGACAACTCTTATAATTCGTCTATTAATTGATTTTGATTCCAAGTACTTTTTGCTAATCGATCCCCAGAAATATAATACTCTTTCCTGTCTATCCTCCTCAGTGAAAGTACCCTTGATTTGGCCAAATTGCTCCAGACGATCCTCAAACTGCTGTTCATATTGGCTCCTCTTACTTTTGGTCCATTCCTTTGCCATAAAATAATCGTCATAATCATGATTGAAGTCATAAACTCTTGAGAGAGCGGCCCAAATGAACCTGAATTTGACATAAACCAACTGTTGACCATTTTTGCGAAGATATCCCCTAAATCTTATTCTCTTTCGTTTGTAAGGCGACAGTATTTCGACGGTCAGACCACAGACTCTGTACTCTTTATTCCTTTGTTCAACTTCGGACTCATCCTCTAAAGTGTAATAATTTCCGTCGTTGTCATCTAATCTCAAACTTATGGACGCATTTCTATTATTCTTTTCATTGTTTTGATTGAAATCGTTAGTAACTCTCCATTTGATAGCTATCTTGATACTTTGTTTAGATGAATTCACACCATAAACCAATAAGTCTTCACTTTTGGTCTGTAAGATAAAGCATAATTATCTTGGTGCAAATTTGTAATATCTTATCCTTGAATTTACTTATTTCTCAATAGCACACTTTAATTAAAGTGCGAATTCATTTAAAAATTGATAAAACTTTGATAGAAAAGCCTTCACTTCTGACTTTCAGACTATTGTGTCGATAATGGATAGCAGCAAAATATAATTCATTCAAAAGTTATTATTAACTCAGGAGGGATACACCCATTGCTTAGTAAAATCCCATTTTTGATTAAAATTTTTAAAAATAATTGCATGCATTACAATACCTTATGTGGACAGTCATAGTCCCATTCATGAGGAAATGGCAATATTCCACAATCTCTTATGTCGTCCTTCCAGACATCGTGTGTAATAACTCTATTGGTTTTATTCTGTTTCCTTCTCCGTAAAAGATGTATCAGAGAATATAAGTAGGAAAACCATCGACCTTTAATCTCTCGGTTTAGTTTAATCAGTCGATTGCCCACAGGTATTACCAACAAAGACACAATTAACCCCATTTACTTGTGTATATTCTGGTCAATTTTTCAACTAAAACAAAGTCGATGAACTTGTATTTTCGAAACAAAATTGTGAAGCATATTATAATTTAGACCAGAATTCAAATAAAATGACTAAGTTTTCATTTCAAGACTTCTCTCCAACATAGATAATAAGCGAGTCCTTCACTAATCTAATCATAAATACATTAAATGGTGTTTTAATATTTTTCCCAACATTAATTGACTTGAATGACGGCTGTCCTTCAAGCCATACAATCATATAATTAACAACCCACTAAAGTTTAGACTCTTTATCATTTCAGCACCAATTTTAGAATGATAAGCACTGACTGCACTAAACTTAGTGCAAAAAAGTGACATTTATAATTTCCATTGGCTAGTGATCTAGTTATATTTATCAAAATCTTTCATACCAAAGGAAATAAATAGTACTTTTTTAATTGTAAAATTTTAAAATTAGAAGGATGACATTGAAGAGTTAACAATAATGAAACTGACACATGTAGAATGCTTTGCATACCTATTCATATAATATAAACAGTTTTTATTTGGATAAAAATTTAATAAATTAAACAAAATAAAAGTTTTTTAAATAGATAAATATAAAGTTAATGCCTTAGTCATTATCTACCAACTTATGAACAATGCCGGTACCGAATGCGTTGCCCATAATATTGACAACTATTCGGAAACGGTCGAGAAGACAGTCAACAAACATTACGATCGCCACTTCTTCAATGGGCACATCCAATACATTCAACAGGATTACAATTATTATAAGTCCCGACTTCATTCAAAAATATATGTAAATATTAAATTTGATCATCAAGCAGAGTTTGATTGTCTTACTTGAGATACTCCAGCGGCACCAATACTGGCCAGAATGGTAGTTAAGGTCACAATAAACAGTTCCACATTAGATAACGATTTTCCGAGCGATTGACAGATGAAAATAGCGGAACCGCCTGCATATAGAGCTGTGCCATCTATGCTTAAGGAGGCACTGATAGGTATACAAAACTGAATTACTTTTTCATTGATGAAATTGTTTTCCTCCAAAGACTTCATTATAATCTTTCAAACAAAACAAAACAAAAATATAATGTTTTCGAGTCTTTGGTGTAATTACCGGCATTGTTGCCACTGAAGAGGTGGTGGTAAAGGCCATAATCAGGGCAGACGACAAATTATACATGAATTTAAACGGATTTTTTTTAGTCACAATAAAGTATATTAGAGGCAAGACAACAGACATATGAATCAGAAGTCCTAACAATACAATAGCGACGAAGAGACCTAACTTTTGTAAGATAACAAAGTCCTTTATCTTTAGGATTTGCGGCAAAATGAGGAATATTATGAAAATTGGTGTCAATTTAGCCAAATATTCAATTATTAGAACCACAAGTCGGTTGACAGTCCCTAATGTGTTGATTAAAGGTCCGCATTGTTTCGATGTCAGACTCATTGCCAGCCCCAACACAATGGCCACTGTTATCAGTCCTAGAAAATTAGTTTTATTTACATCAATTTTCTTTCTTGACCAATTTTCTATGTCTTTATTTGAGCCGTTCTGAGTGTTATTCGGTTTGGTTTTGTATGTCTGGAATGTCGATTGAATAATGTTATCCGGGATAAGGTTTCTGAAAAATCAAACATTAAGTGATTGAGAGCATATCATTTAACAATATACCGAAGTAAATCAAGCAAGGCATCATTGAGAGGAAGGGCTTCCTCTTCAATTTGTGTTGAGTTATCATTCCAGTCACAAATTCCAGGACAAATGATTATTACCAAGGCATTTCCCAAAAGAACAGCCATCACTGTTGTTATCAGAAAGTACATACACGCTCTGATCGCTATTTTGTATGACTTTCTTAAGTTCATTGCAGCAATTGTAAAGACTAAGCTAGTTAATAACAGAGGAATTATCAAACAGCTCACAGCTCTCAGAAAGAGTTGACCCAGAAATCCAATGTATATTTGTTGGCTTTCAGACCACTCAATAGTCGCAAAACGTTGATTAACAGAAAACCTTAACAGAAAACCTAAAGCTGAGGTGATTGCAACGGCAAACATGGCCGAAATGGCCGCAAAGTTGTGCTTAAACACTTTGTAACTGGTCAGCCGATGTCTTCTGCGTTGCTTCTCCTTTTCAAGCGCCGCTGTTTTCGTTTCAGAAGTTTCAGTGGTTTTTTCTTGTTTGTTACCTGCTTCTTCTTCTTTTTTCATCTCTTTGGTTCTGCTCGATAATAATTTTGTGAGCGTGGATAAGGACAAGTTAAAAGTCAGTTGAATGAAGATGAGCTGGAGTATTAAACCAATGATATTTCGGCGGTAATCGATTGTTATTACGGAGAAGAGAGTGACGACTACTTCGACGAACGGGTAGAACAGTACAATCATGGCTACAAAGAGATTGTTCAGATTATTTTCGATGTACAGCATCAAGGTGTAGGAAAAAAGAAGGGGTAGGCGAATGAGTGCCAGAATGATCACTGGTGCTTTTTCATTTTTGAAATCATCGTTTTCAATGTCTTTCAATTCAGTGACTGTATAATAAATGAATTGAATGATCAACGGTATGGCAAAAAGAATGGTCCCTATCTTCACAGATTTGTAGATAAATAGTGAAGATTTGGTCTGAAATTCTGGATCATCAATGTCTTCCTCTAAATTGTCATTCTTTATCTCTTCTATAGTCGACATTTTATTAAAATCTTATTTTCTTTCAATAACTCGTTTGAATATTTGAGTTTAAATAATAGAATAATTGTTATGATTCATGAATTATTGAACGGATGTCTACCGTTGAATATCAATGGATTTGCAGGGCGTGACTCATATTCATTCAATTTTCAATAGACCGCTATTTTTGCTGTCACTTCAAAAATGTCAAACATTTTGTTCTTATTTTGGTTCTATTCAATGATAATCACTTCTCTTGAAGTTAAATACTGGGGAAATGATACCGGAGTTGATTCGTCCAACAAATGTAATCAAACAAAAGTCAAGAGTATGAAAGTGTTCGGCGCTTTCAAACTCAACCAATATATTGGACTTTTGGCTGAACTGGAAATTGAAAGGAGCGCTCCTAATATGTATCGTGGCATATTCCGTGTTCTCTATCAAGGTTTCGGGGAAATGGAAGTAGAGCCTAATGTGACGCCCACTACAATTTCTCCCCACTTTTCGCATGAAGTCTTTCCATTCTATGATTTCCAGGAGTTTGATAGCAGTTTCTTTGGTGATTACTTTCAACAACCCCACCAAAAATCATCGAACCAATCATCTATCGGAGATTTTGACCGCATGTTTGCCTTTTCCACCCGATCTCTAACCGTCTTTCCCTACCAAAAGACAACGGATATTGTTTACATCAATGATGTGATTCCAATTCATTTTAATGTTTATTTGATTTGCTATTATTTAATAATTTTCTTATGAATAGACAAATGGAGTGACCGCTTATGAGATTGAAGTGACCAGTGCTGAAAATTCGGTTCGCCTTTACAAGGTTCAAAGTTACGTGATCTACTACGATCAGCCCCCAAATCCTTATGTCGACAAATCTAAAGAACTAAACCTATATTATATGTTTCTGTATTTTCCACGAAATATCCAAATAAATGCGATTCTTGTGGTGGAAAAGCCCAAAGGAATGTACATAAACTATGCCAGGACACACAACGAATATTTAGCTCTGATTTACACCACAAGTAATTCAATAACAGAAAAAAACATTTATTCTTTTCCTCTTAATAGTGGTCCACAACAACCAAAAGTATCGGTTCCGACAAAGACTAGTGACTGCAGCCATTCATTTGGAACAATTCATTTGGAACTACGATGAAAAACAAGACTTCTGCGATGCACTCGATGTTGATGTAACTGCTGTGGCATACCTTCACTCACATTACCCAATGATAATCAATGCGGACGACACAGCCGTAAAATCGGACTCAATGGATGTCTATTTCTTAGAGTTCTCTTACAGCAGACACAGAGTTATGAAAATGCATTACAATTCATCGACTAAAAAGTTGATAATTAAACCAATTAAAGTCGACTCCTCAGCACATGACGAATGGATCGAAAACACAAAGCTCTACAATTGCCGACCGGATCCTTATAACTGGATATTCAATCGGCTTCCCTGTCGTAAAGACTATCCCCAATATTTGTTTGATGAAATACCCGGATTAGACTCACAATTACGAATACAATCTTCAGAAAACAAGTACTCAAACACTGATTATTTGGTAATTTTTAGTCTGAAATCTCACAAAAAAAGTAATTCTTTAATTCAGTTTTTGTTTGGATGTATCGTTATTGTAATCATCGTTATAATTGTTCTCTCTTTCGGTATCTATTTTGTGACCACCGGTCCCGAAGATGACAACTGACCTGATAATTTAAAACAGTTCCGTGACTCCCGTCTACACTCAACTCTGCATTTATTTAGTCATTCAATTTAAATAATAAACGAAAAATTATTATATTATTTGCAAATTATATTATTTTTTGAGAAACATATTCGGAAAAGTATTTGAATTACAATATGATTAAAACGAAAGAAACAAAAATACTACTCAATAAAGAGAAAACATTGATTATATTGGATCCGAGGGCAGAACTTCCGTCACCATCGCCATCACCGTCACCATCGCCATCAGAAATGAAGTAATCATTTACTTTAAAATTAAAAACAAATTTAAATCTAGAAATTCAGTTTCATAGCAAGTACCATTGAAAGTCCAGCCGATTTCTTGCCCTTCAAGTTCTTTATCAAGAAAATCTGAAAGTGGCTTAAAATAGTCGAGTAAAGGTTGAACATCCATTTTTCTACTTCCAGTTAATGCCTCCAACTGATCTGGCCACTTTTCAGAAGATCCTTTTTGCAACATTGTCCTAACAGAAATATTATGACAATGAGTCTGAAGTTTAGTTAAATCAATAATAAATACTTGAGTAGAGCACCGGCCTCTTTGTCAGCATCGATATCACATTCATGAAGAGGTAAATCCGATTGAGTAAAATTACATAACTTTTTGTGGAATTGAAACTGAAGTATATGTGACGCAAAATATCTGTCCAATTATTGAAAGGGAAACAATTAAAGTGGATTTGGAACAGACTCTCTGAAATCATACCTAATATATTCAACACTGGCCGGAATATGAAATTTAGCCCCGGGATCGAAATCATTTTCACTTCTTTTGACAGGAGGTGAAAGACCCTGGTACTCGCCTCTCAATTCCCACCAGTGACGGTTCAAATCCTTAGAGGGTGTATCTCCAGAGAAGACATCCCATCGATATTTGTCCATTATGTAACCAAAGGGTAAAAACACCACTTTATCCAAAGCCATTTTCAATTGGAATTTCAAATTGATCTTGTTTTTAGTTTCTTCGTCAGTTTCATCTAAAATGAGCAAGCCCTTTTTGACCAAATGATTTGGGGTGGACACAGAAAGTGCCAATAGATCTCCTATGGCTTCGTGAAATCCTAATCAAATAGAATGGAATGAATTTTGATTTGAGCTCTAACCCAATATTTACCTGGATTAGCCCCTTCTCTATAAACGGTCGGTTGATCTTTGTATTGCTGGAAATATTGAATGTGACCCATTTCGTGATGGGTTGTTATCAAGTACTCCATATTCATAGCAGTGCATTGCTTAATTCTGTTTAAGATGATTGAAGGTTCAATATAAATGTTTAAGAGTAATTAGAGCTGACCTGAAGTCGTCGCCATCATAGAAATCCCAAGCGGAAGCGTGGCTAAATAAAAATGGTCTTAAAATAACCTTATTCATAAATTTTGAAGTTAATCTAACCAAACCATAACCGCGTCCGTCTTTTTTTCGATAACAGAATAGTTCCAAAATTTGTCAGTCATTGGTTCCAAACCCAAATCGGTGAAAAATTCTTCCGATAATTTAAACATCCAGGTTGCGTTATATTTCTATTGAATGTATTAATTATTTAGACTTAATTAATAATTCATATCGAACCTGAAGGGCTTCTGTAACATCAATAGGCTTTACATCGGGATAGGGATCAACTTTAGTTGTAGTCATAATATTACTCCACTGTTGAGCCCACATATTGCCCAAAAGATGAGCTGGTATTGTGCCGTCTTTTGGCATTTGTCCAGGATATGTCTCTTCTAGTTTTATTCTGACATAAGCGTGAATTTTTTCGTATAAAGGTTTCAATTGTTTCCAGAGGTCAGCCGTTTCTTCCTTTATGTTGGGTGATTCCCATGGGAATAACCACAGATCATCCAATGTATCAAAATCTGAGTGAAATTAACTAAAAATAAAAAATATATTGATATACGAAATCAGTACTTTGAGTTGGAAGTTGGTTGAGTTTGGCTGCTTTGTTTCCAAGAGTATAGTAAGTGATAAAATCATTTCTCATCTTTTTCCCAGATGCGTCCCTCCAATTGACCCACGCCTCCGTTAACACAGAATAATTAGTAGAAATGGCCATTATTTCATCCAGATCTATTAAAAAAGTATTGATACTTTCAATAAATTTGAAAAATATTGTTTAAAATGTTCACCAGGATCTAATTCGAGGTCACATTTGCCGTCCACACAAACTGTAGCACTGCTGTATATGGTTTCCATTGCATTGGTAACATTTGTGTACTGTAGTTACAAAATTAAAAAACAATCACAAAGAAAAGTAAGAGACCACGATAACCCTCTTTTGCAACAATTTGACTATTATTTCGAATATTTAAAAATATTTATATAAACTTAAATATTAATTGTCTCCACAAACTGTTGTCAATATGTGGGTCCTGTCTAAAGCCCTTAAGATAACTAAATTCCCTAGATTTCTCAATTTACAAGCAGAATGATTCTTCTTAGGTACAATAAGAGTTGGTTAAGAGCATGTATGAGCTAGGTTGGTGACACTAGTGGGATATAGGGAGTGAATAATGACTCATTTTAATACCAAATCTGGAGAACAGATTTCAGAGGCTTTATTATATATATAATTCTATACTATGTTATTGTCGTAAATATTATGTAAATATTAAGTTAAAACAGAATTCAGACAGACCTGGTCTTCATCCTCTTTACTTAGTGCTGACGTTCCGATGACTGCCAACTTTTCAAACTGCCTCTGATTAGATTCACTAAATTTAGACCAGTCATATTTCTTGGTCTCCACCGATTGGTTCTTTTGAAAGTCATTGAAAGCTTTTATGGCCGCTATCTATCAATTCAATAAAACATTCCTCAAATTTTTTAAAATGATGTCTTGGTAGTTGACTTTGGTAAATTGTTCAAACTGCTAGAATATCTAGCGATAATATCAACTTTTTTTTTAACCAGATACATCTAGCCTACTTCTTTCTACTTATAGCCACTAGAATTGGGAACCGAACAATTCCCAATTCTAGTCACTGTTAGGAACCAAATGCACAGAATTCTGTCATAAGAACAGCAAACGGCGCCTGATCAAGGAAGTCTACAGCCCAAAATATTGGCACAATTAAAAATTTTTAATTGTCTAATAAGCTAGAAGTATCCGGCTAAATAGGATGATATTATGGCTACAGTTTAAACAATTTCTCAAATTACCATAAATTTGTGTTATTCTAAAGACACCAAATGCTTAATGATCATGGAAAATATGTAGACTTCCCATTTAGCATTGTTTACATTATTTATTTAAATATTATCAAACGTTCTTAGTTATAGGCAATTTTTCTGGTTGATTCATTAAAATTTGCAAGATAGACACAAATGAAAGGATACCTGTGTTGCAGATGTCTGTTCGTTGATGTTAGTGGCGTAATTCCACTGTGCTATCGTATTCAGCTTAATCTGTTCGGCCAATTTTACATTGGTATTCTTCAAATAGTCGACTGCCTCCTCTTCATCTGTGATCAGGTCATCTTTGGAGATGAGTCCGCATTCAATCTGAACGCAAACCACTGCCAACACAATACTTAACGAGTATTTCATTTTGAAGCCGACCCTCACAAACAGAATACAAAAAATATTCTGTTAATAAAACTTTTAAGAGCTCACAGAAAAAGAAATATTTTATTAGCTTTTCTTATCACTTATTATTACCACAATTATTATAGTTTCAAATTAATTTTCGGGTAATTTTTGTTTTAGCTATCTTTAGGTGAATTTGCTCTCATTTTCCATACGTGTTCTCATATTTTTGAGAATGTTTTTGATTGCAGGCAATAATAAATGAATTTATTACACTATTTATTGAAACATTTTTATGCTAGAATAGTGAGTAAGCTGTGATGATATAGATCAGTAAAAGTTAGGTTTGGCTTAAATTCAAATTAAAATAAAACTGGTTGGTTAAGTTCGATTATATTTTTCTTGGTTAAACAAGATAAAATTAGATTTGTTCAGGCTAGATTTAGTATTCAAAATAGTATTGTCTAGTCTGGTAAATTGAGCCTCGAGTTTCTTTACTGCCGACTCCCTTAAAAAGATTGGGAAGGGATTGTGAAAATCAAAATCGACCAAAGGGAACACAAGGGACTAGTTTTTTGGACTTTTACAGAGACTAATTCAAAATTGCATGAAAGGTGACAACATTATAACGATACAGAAAGTGGTTATTACGTTAACTTGGGTACAAATCGCTGTTGAATTATCAAATGTGCAGTTCTATATTCTTTGCTAGTCTTTCCTGAGCTTTCTGGTAATGTCCCTGTTTTAAAATTCTGAATTAGATCTAGTTTCTAAAAATAAAAATTCCTTTGTTAGTCCGAGTTATTTCGGACCAGTGCCCTTCCATTTAAGTAAAATTTAACTTTTAGTTTGATATCATTATTAATGTTTCATCAAGCAATAATTGTAGAAACTTTATATTGATAAGTTTTATAGTGATTTCCATTTTGCCTTTGTCGGTTACTGTAGGTCTGCATAATCAAATCGGAATAGTTTCTTCTTTAAACCATGTCGTTATTTTAAAAATAATTACACTTCAATGATGTCACTACTAATCTCGAACTGCTAAAACTCATGTACATATTTGTGATTGATAAATTGTTTTTGCTTTCATAATATTTGATATCAAAGTTTTCCTAAAACGTATCATTTTTATTACTTTTTTAATGATTGGTGAATCACTGGTCGTAAAGAAGGCAATAAACTACTAATGAAATCATTAAAGAATTGTCAAACAATTGAAAGCCTCCGTCGAATCTAATAATTTATATATATTTATATTTAAACCTTCAATTCTATATATATATATATATTTCGAATTCATGCTAATACACAACGATTTATATTATCTTGATCACTAATCATTAGTAATCAATTATCAGCATTAATAAATAAAATTTTATCTTCTTAGCGACCTTGGCGACCTCTGGGGAAAGGTTATTTCTACTTAAGTAAATGATTTTTGTTAAAATAAGCTCTATTTCTAAAATGTTTCTAATTTAACAAGTTCATTTTTTCACTATAATTTCATTATAACATGTTTGATTAAAAAATCATTTAAACAACTTGTCTTACACTTACTTATAATTTCTTATTACTTATAAGAATTTCTTTATCTTTTTCGACAGCAATAAAATGACTAAAATGATTAAAGAAGTTAAACATAATTAAAACATAAAACACAATATGATGTTAAGTAAAAAAGACGGAATCAATTTTTAAAATTTCATTTAGCATTTTGATATTGATACTATTGCATCTAAACGGATTACCAGGATTTTAAAGTGCAAAATAACTTGTGAACGGGTAAAAATAGTGCTGTGTAAGTTCAGTGAGTCTAGGAAGTTAGTTTACTAAATCTTTCGAAGGAATTTAAATACCTTAAAATAATTTTCGGCTAATTTAAAGATTAATTTAATTTAATCGCCATATTATGGTTCAATAAAAACAAATGATCATAAAACAAAAATTCTAAGCTCAATTTCAATGAAATTTTCAACACTTATAAAGTGTTGAATATTAATATAAGTTTAGTGAAAGAACAGGGTGGTCAGACCTTTAAAGGCGATGGCGCAAGTATTCGTGAGCCTCTTCAATTTTTCGATACAAAAGTTTAAAAGACATTAAAAATTAAACTTAATTAAAATATATTATGAGTTAAAAGGGATATCAAATTTTTTGATCATTTCTGATATTATAACTCAAGATACAAAACATCAATAGGTTTGGCCTTGATAAAATGTTAAGAATGTTCTTTGAATTTGAAAAAATTATTTTATTTCACTCCAAATAACAAATGAAACTTAAAAATAAATAAAAATTAATGTTATTTTCGAAGGTCTTAAATTTTAGTTACTTTTCTATGCATTCCTTTCGCTCATAACTTTGACCACTGGTTACACTTTAATTTAGTGCTGGCCAATAGTCGATATTTCGCTTCTCCCATAAACTAAAAATATTCCCTCTCCTCTAAAAGTTGTGTAAGAGAGCTATTTGTCCTCGTGACTGTTGAAATGTTTAGACAGCTGACACGGAATAAAAATCTAGATTACTTTGATCGAGAACATGCCGCTACCCGATGTCCGAAAATTGGATCAAAGTTTTAGAATTGAAGCTTTAATTCTGTTGAAAGAAACCTGTTCTCATATTCTGGCTAAAGTTTAAAGTTAAGCACAAGGGCTTACCATATAAGATAAGAATAGATAAGTACTGGAAGTGTTCTGTGACAGTTTTCAAATTCTCTTCTGCTTAGCCCAGAATAAGGTAACAATTTTTAAAAGCACTCTTTAAAGTTTTGGGCATTCAATAAGTGTAGAGCAGAGTTCAAACTTATACAAATGTTTTGTTTGTAAATTCATTAAATTATTATAATAAACTTTGTCATAAAGTAAATTAAAACTCTGCTTCAAAATTATTGAAAGTCAAAAAATTGACATTAGTCAAGGCAAGATTAAAAGAAACGTTACTTAAACATAATTAAACCTTCAATTCTTAAATTTTGAAACCATTTTTGGACATCGGAAAGCAGAATGTTCTCAATCAAATTAATCTAGATAATTTTGATTCAATGTCAGCTTTTTAAACACATTAACAGTGATGAGGACAAATTGCGTCCCCACATAGTAAGCCTTTTTGAAAAATTGTCATAGAAATCCGTTGAGTTTTGAACCCTCACCCTTTCTGGAAAAATGTTGACTGAACATTTCTGCTTTATTTAAATTCAGTCTAATAAACGGGTTAAATCTAGTTGAAACCTGTTTATTAATTCCGGAAAGAAAATTGCAAATGTCCATTATAAAAAAATTTGCCCTTCTCGTCGTTATCATTTTCCGCAATTTTTTTAAATCCTAAAGGGTGAATTTGAATTTTTCGACTCTAGGGGGTTTTAGAACTAACTATTGCCTCGAAAATTCTATAAATTGTTAATACACCACAACTGTGTATATTATAAATTTAAGGTATTATAAATATAAAGGTTAAATTTTATCAAAGTTTTAGAAAGAATCCTTCTAGTACAGATAATGTTTTAGGTTACATAATGTATAACTAATTGGAAAGTGGAGTCATTAATGTTTCAAATTTTATCAACAAAAACGTCATTGAAATTAATTACTCTGAACTACTTAAGTATTCATTAGTTATTTGAATCTTTATAATTAAATGTGGAATTGATAATATTTTTCTCAACTTAATAATTTGAGGCATCAAGGAAAAGAGATTCCAGGCAATCATTTTAAATATTGATATTGTTTAATGTTTTATGCATAAAATGAGTTTTATCCTGATTTACACTAAAAAAATTATAAAATCCTGGAAATGACTTTTCCGGATAAGTTTCAGCGGAATTAGTGCTATGACTAATCAAATGAAAAATAATTAAATATTTACCACGAGTTATGAGTCAAAAGAACAAATAATGTGCGATATCTTCCATGTTTTATCATTAATTTTATTACTAGTTTTGAATTTAATCTTGGAGGTGATCAGCATTTCACATGGTTGTGGAGCTCCAGGTGCTTATAAACTAACAAACTTTACAATAGTTAACAACTATTCCAATAATTCTGCCGTTGAGTACATAAATAAAATCAATTATTATAATAACGGAACTGTTATTAAATACAAATGTATTGATAAATTAAATTACCAATTGATGGACACTATTGATAGTAGAATCTGTCTCGATGGCAAATGGTCAAGGGCAATTCCTAGATGTGGTTCGTATTTATGTCTTAATTAATATATATATATATTTTTTATGGAAATTTCACCAAATATGAAATAATATATTAAATAAATATATATTGAAATAAAATCATAATTTCATATTTGGTAAAGTTCCCAATCCTTAGTATTATTGCCATCTGAGGTCGAGATTTTGTCAAAACACGCCCATTCGCACTGAGGTTTAAAAACTCATTGAATCAGTATTAAATTATTGTGAATTGCAACGGGTCACTTCAATTTTAAATATTCTTATATCAATTGCTAAGATGAGTTAATAATAAGAATTGGAAAATAAATACTGAGAAGCTTTATGTAAAGGCGGAAAAGTGATTCGTTTGTAGAAAAGAAATTTCCGGCCTTTTCCATGAATTGACTCAATTATGAGCATTTAATTTCAATTTTATTAATACTTATATACTTTTATGAATTTATGATCTTTTATAATTTTTTTAATTTGAATAATTAATAGCTCAATCACTACATGGCAATGTGTTCGTTAAAAATTTGACTGTTCAGGATGATAAAGGAAATTTAAAAGATGTGATCAAAATAAAAGGTAATGAAGGAAAACGTGAAGGTACAGTGTATTTTGCCAAAGACTGGCCACTAGGTTGTAAAAAAGTGATAGTGACTGACACATTTCATCAATCCCTGGCTATAAATTTGAATGATAGTCTATTTTTCAATTTTTTCCAACTAACTATCGTTTATCCAGAAATAAATGTTTCAAAAATAAACGAAACAAATATTAACATTGAATTAGACATTCATTCGTCAATTGTGTGCAAAGTATTGCAGAGAAGCAAATTTGAATCTAAAGGAATCTTTGAAACCGTTTACATCAAATGCAAACTCAACGAAAGTATAGTCAAAAATAATTTTGATG
>JAQIWP010000132.1:0-38255 GCA_034695525.1 Euzetes globulus
GATTGCTTTGATTGCATTAAACGGTGGCCTCAGATGTCATAATCAGTACAATAATAGCGAAGGAATGTCTGAATAATTGAAATCTGAGAAAATGATTCACACATTTGTTTATTCCAATTAATGTAAACATATTTAGGAAGGGATGAATTCTAAAACTGCCAGGGCCAATCACACAAAAACATTTCATAACTAAATTGTTTTAAAAAGGAGTAAAAAAAATCTGAACTTTATGTTTAGTAATCGACTATAGATTTTTCCTTCAGAAAAAAGGAAAGATCTAGATCGAAAAGAAAATTATATATATTGCCAAAAAATTATGATAAAATTTGTGAAAAAAAACGGCCCGGGTCGGCCGTGTTGTTATTAGAAAAAAGCTTTACTTCGAATTGCGTTGCGATTACGATCACTTTGATAAAATGTGCCCCTGAAGCACAAAACCATGCGAACTACCAATAGTGGATTCAATCCTGTTCTGAACCTGGTTTAATTGAAAATTGTTGACAAACTATTTTGAAACATGAAATATTAGTTTTTAGCAAGCTCTAAGTGAGCACATTATTTTTGTAGACAGTCTTGGGAATAAGTAATTGAAAAAAAATTAAAAATAGTTACTAATTTTTAGGCCCTGGCTATTTTGTTATTGTTAATTAAATTTTATACAGTGAAATAACATACTCCAAAACTTTTTTCATCGTAAAACTGTAAACTTTTTTGATTAAGCTATTTTTTTTTGTATTGACACGAAGCGATTTAAGAGAACCCTCGATTAAGGAGGCTGATTTTAAAAATCTCTTAAACCGACAATAAACTGTAGTTATTTTAGTGTTTATTTATGGTATTTACTAGTGTATTCAAAATTTTCAGTTTACGTGAGTGCGTGAGGTGAGTACGAAATACAGCCCACCTATTGGCCACCTCTGCTCCAGAAGATTCTGAAACCAGTCATTAAGAACTAAAACGGAAAGTACTCATTAAATAACACAATAATAGGACCAATCGATATATAAATTTATCTTTTTATTCAATTTTTCTCAATTTTATAAATCTTTAAAATGTTTTAATCATTTTTTTTACTTCAATAGTTCTCTTCATTAGTGACAGTAAATGACATTTAAATTATCTTAATTTTGTTATATATTTTTTTGTAATATATTTCTGTACAACAATTTCTTCGACAAAAGAGTCTGAATTTTTTCTACACATTTGTTTGTTTGGTATTCAAAGGGGAAGCAAAAAGATATTCAAATGATTACAAAAGAAAAGTTCATTCAAATTGCAGCTCAGAATACAATCATTGGTTGCATTCAAATCTTTTCTAAAATATTTGATTCATTGAATCAATTTTTTTCTCGCATTTTTCTCGAATCAATTTTTTCGGGAAAAAGTCTATTCCAATAAATAGTAACAAAAGTATTGCGAAACTAAAAGGACATCAAAAGTCTTGGTTTGCATTCAATATGAGGTCTCATTCGTCTGATGTCTTAACCGAAGAATGTTTTATCAGAATTTGTTCTTCGATTAGAAACACATTTAAAGAATTGAATTTATAATTAACTCAAATGTTTTCATCAAATCAATAAACTATTTACAAAAAAAGCATTGAATGGCACAGAATATTAAATAATAATAATTACAATAATTTAGGCCTAAAACCAATTTTCTAATTCAATTTCATTAGATTTTTATAGCAATGTATGACAGAAAACAACTCTTTTAGACTTAAAACTCAAATAAATTGGCAATAAATCTGATATATTTTAAGGAAAAAACTGCTGAAAAGAAAACTACAAAACATTTTAGTTTTTTACATCAAATTAGAGAAAATTCAGAATTATTTTCATATAAATCTGGTTTGAAATTTAAAAAAACAAAATATCATTTAAATTACACATTAATTCAAACCCTTTTCCATTGAAATCAGAAAAATGATTGAATACAGGAATTTAATATTTGTTAGGAAATAAAACAATGAATCGAAACAAAAACATTTTAAATAAATATTTGAATTCTTTTTAATCTACAGAATAATATTAATTAATTAATAATAATAATAATAATAATGGAGTTAATTGAATGAAATGAAAACACAGACTTACAATCAATACTACATCCAAATTGACTAAAAAGTCAAAAATTAAGACATTATCTTCGGGAAGGCATTCCATTCATCAATAAATAATAATTTGTTGACTAATAAACAAAAAATAATCAAAACAATTGGCAAAAAAAGGGTGCGTTTGGGATAACACTATCGAAAAGACTTTCAAAAAGAAGTCATGAAAAGAGAGAAACTTATTATTTAACGAATTAACGAATAATAAGGAAATTATGTCCAGAATTGCACTGAAAAGAGTTGTAAAAAATAAATGTTTTCTTTTTTTTACTAAAGTAGAGTCAGAGACGGAAGTGTGGGAGACATCGAATGAGGCACCCATTAGAAGGCGTAATACAGTTATCCACTCTTCGGAACACAAATATTTTGTTTCACAAATCTGTGGTTCCGGTGACTGTTGACACCGACGGATAATAAGCCATTAAGACGGCTATCAGTAACATGAAGAGGGGCACAACAGCGCAGGCCGTCGCCTAATGTCAGCAAATGATAAGAAATATCCATTAATTTCCAATAAATCAATCAAAAGAAAAGACTTACGATTTTGCTCTGATATGAAAATACTTCGATATCTTCTTTAGCGGACAATAGCTCTGCTCTGAACACTTCCTTATCATTGGAACAGTCATCGAATTTCTGTTTTAATTCTTCTAATTCTTTGCTAATACTAATGAGCTGTCGGTGCGATAACAAAAATAAAAGTCAAGTCAAATGAAAAACAAAAAGTAGTCAGGAAAATATGTGTAGAGCCAACCTGTGTTTGATGTGTTTGGGCATCAGTTTTGGCTGTGCTGTACTGTTCCTTCCAATATTTATCACCTCTTAGTTCGAGTTCACTATTGACTTTTTGCAACATTTGCATCGAATTCTGGAGACATTCGTAGTCTGCGCTCAGCTTCTGGTGCTGTGTCTTACATGATATGAGTTCACTTTCACGTGAATTGAGTCGACTCTTAAGGGTTTGGCATTCGGTCTGCAGTTTATCTAGTTCCTTCTGCTTGGACTGCAGGTCTTCCGAAGTACTGGCAGTGACCGACAGATTGCTACGCGATGTCCGCAGCTCTTCATTACATGAGTAGACCTTTTTCCGCAACAGTTCGGACTCAGTCTGGCTCTGTTTGACGGCCACCTGTGACTCACACAACTGTTTCCGGCACTGTTCGTAATTATTGGCATATTTTTGTTGTACTTTTCGTTCCTCTTCTAAGAGAACCCTTAAACTACTCAACTCGTCGTCCTTCAGATTCAATAGTTTTACATTTTCGCCAATTTTACACTTTATTGAATCGCTTTCCTTCTGACAGTTCCGCACCCTTTCTGTCAAATCGTTGATTTGATTCTTCAAAGAAGTTATTGAAACACTTTTCTCTTCCAATTCTTTGAGCGTTTTGTCTAATTTCTGTTGCGATTCATCCGATTCTAATGACATCTGTTTGGTTAAAGACCTCAAGTTCTCTAACTCTGTCACAGTTCGGGACAACTCCTCTTCAATCGACTTTTTCGAAGCTCGAGTTTCGGCCAATAATTCTATTCATTTTGTTTTCAAATTCAATTAGATTTAGAGATAAGTTTAAAATTCAAATCAAATGTTTTAAAAACGGAAAACGAAAATAAAATCGGACGGAAATCAAACAGAAAGACAAAAGGAATGTGAGGACAGAGACAATGTGTGAAATGGGCCCAACCTTTAAGTATGATTAGTGCACATGCAGTTTGCCGTAAATTATAATCATAAAAACCATTCCATTCTGTGAGTTAAGTGATTGGAAAGACAAACAAAACATTGAAAACATGCAAATCAGACAAACAATAATAAACTCTATTAGAGGACAAAATATTAATACAAAACAAACCAATTATTAAATTTAGGAACAAATGAATTGAAAGAAAACCTTTTAATAAATCGATTTCGGAAATCAGTTGACTATTTGTCTGTTCCGATGGCGCCGACTGCTGTTGAGCACTGGGTCCGGTCGTTAATGTGGCACTTTCCGGAGCAGGACATTCCTCTGTAGCAATATTATCGGCATTTGTACTTGATGATATCTGGCCATTGATATATGAAGATGTGTTGGACTCGATCATTGATGAGGTGCTCGACTGAGTCAGGGTAACGGTGCTGTCCGTCTGTTCCTTGTATCGATTGATTTGAGCACTCAATTCATTGCAATTATTATTACTTAACTCTAATTGTTTTTTAACTTTTTTGAGCTCTTCTTCTAAACTAAGTTTGAATTCACTAATTATATAAGTATTGTCTGTGCTTTCGGTCGACTCATTGGTCACATTATTGCCATCAGTTATCACTTTTTCCGTCTGTTTCAGTGTTTCCAACTGAAGGAAGAGCTTCTCGATCTGAAGACTGGCCGCTTCGTTCAGTCCTTTCAATTCACTAATGGTTTCATTGTTTTGGACTTCCGTTGCCTTCAATTTGGAGATATTTTCGTCTAATTCTTCCTTTTCTTTAGTCGAGGCCTCAATCAAAGCGATCTTCTGGTCCTCATAGCTCTTCAGTCGTTTGGCATTCGACTCAATGTCTTTATTCAAATCATCGATATTTGTGGCCAAACGGCTGATCTCTTCAGAGTTGGTTTCACAGACCTCTTGGAGACGATTGCACTCTTCCTCGTGACTCTTGGCGGCCACTTCCATCTCATGAAGTCGCGTCAGAGCTATGAGTTTCTCTTCGAGTGCCCTTTGAATCGCTTCTTTGGCGGCCGACTCATACTTTTCCCTGTCGTCGATCAATTTGAGGACTTCTGCTCTAACATTTTGTAAGGCCGACCCGTCTGTGCTGTCGGCGTTCTCTTTTGAATTATTCGTGTTTTGTTGTGAATTAAAATATATTTCGAGTTTGTTTTGAAGTGTTTCTATACGACTAAGTAGACGGTCCTCTTCTACCAGTGACTTCCAGCCGGTGTTGGCCGACTCGTTAGCACTGGTCACCACTCTTTCAAGTGTTTCCAATTTATTTTCAAGAATTTGTTCTCTATGTAGGGCTTCGTTAAGATATTGAGACAATTCATACAATTGTTGTGAAGTAATGCAGACATTGGACTGATTGGGACTTTGAGGACAGTTTTGTTGGGATTCTTGTGCTTTGGCTTCCGTTCCGTCCGGATAATAGAGTTTAAGGGTGGCTATAATGCATCCGTGGGTCACTTTACGGGTGTTTTCCGTTACGTCGACACCGAACTGGACGACATCACCGGAAAACACTTCCCGGGGCAGAGACTCTTCGTTTGCTGGACTCAGGCGCTGGTTATTGACGAATGTGCCGTTCGAACTGCACGTGTCCTTCAGATAGAACTACGACAACAAATCAATTCAGATATGAGTCCATCGATTAAAGCAAATGTTTACTTAATGTAAGACTTATCTCAAAATGAATGGTTAATCGAAAAAAGGGGATAATTGTAATTGAACACGCTACATACTTGCCACTCTACCTCCAATCAATTACCTTATCATTTTCTATTATTGATTCCTATCTTATTTATTTAGATACTAGCCAATTTTAGTGGAGGAGGGTGTGTACAATCCAGTTAAATATGGCAACAGAAGAATGATTCGACACAAAGACAAGACTTTTGTGTGGAAGACCTGTCATATTATTTTGTCGTTTTTATAACTGTTATGTAATGAGAGCTTAAATATTGAGAATTAATTGCATTAAAAGTCTATTCATATATGGAGACAAACAAACAGATTATCTGACGTTTGGATGACATCTAATCCATAAATTCAACAAAAATTTGATTATTCACTAAAATAATTGGCAAATAATTAAATGAAATGATGGAAGAAAAAGAAAACGTCAATAAATTAGTTGCAGATAATTATAAGCATTAGATTTGAACTAAAAACTCATTTTTAGAGCCAAACAAACAAAAAGAGAGCAAATGTTTTGAATACCTTCTGATTTTCAAACCAAAGGATCGCATGATTTCTGGACAGGACTTTGCAGTCGAAGACAAAGTTGTCGACGGAGGGCTTACATCGGGCCACAGCTCTGCCCAGTTTGGCGGAAGAGGTCTCCAGACGGACCCGCCGTTCGACGAACTGATGTGAGTTCTTCCTACAGACCAGCACTGCCTCAGCGCAACATTTGCTGACCGGACAGGACTGGGCGGCCGGCGGCACAGCCAACTCCGGCCGCTCCTCTCCAACCGAGTCGTTGTTGTTAATATGGTTCTCATTGGTTAACGTATTATTATTAATACTAATTAATTTAGTATTAATATTGTTAATAGTGTTGACTCGATTCACTTCAATCATTTGAATGCGTTTTTCTCCATCATATTTATTTATTTACGTTTCCATAGCAACCATTGCGTTGAGTACTGAACCCTAGCCTTTATTCCGTACATCAATTACGGCACACATGAATAAGCGGTTGAGGGCTGGCCTTCAATCAGCCCTTCAGGCAGCCAACTATTGTTAAGCCTTTCCCCACCCCTTACACAATTGACATCAAAAGTAAAAGTTTATGTCTGAATGATTGGTGGACTTAATAAGCCATACGTTATTACTGTGGCTGTGTTTGCAGTGAACTCGATTCAAGTCATGTCAAATAGCCTTGGAGCTTTATAATGTCATTAAAAGATGGGTAAATTACCTACTTTTACATTGATTTGCTAAGTACCCTGGAATTCCCGGCAATTGCTAGCACAGTTTTGCAAGTTTAATATATGCATTGGAATATTTTTTTATTTGACAATTTTGTCGAAGCAAAGAAATGATGAGCGAAAAGCTGTTTAATGGAGACAATTGTCAGTTCAAATGATTTATTCTATGAGTATTAGATGTCACCAAAAGTTAATGTCATCCCATTCTTCCTTATAGGCCAATAGATTCACTAAATGCTTCTTATTTTATTTTATTACTTATCTAGACAATCTTTTTTCGTCTAACTTTTTAAACACTGTCAAAAATTTTAATTTATTATTGTTTTTAATCCTGGAAATTCACGAAATCTTACCCTGGATTCTGCTGTAATTAAAAATGGTTTCATTTTGACTTGGAAGAATACTTATTCCAAGAGTGTCCTAATTCTAAGTTTAATCAGCAGCTATCAAGCAATTTATTGATTAAAAGAGAGAAATCAATGAAGCAAAAGATAATAACCATGCATAAAATAAATGTCTTGCACGCACGTAATAAAATGATCAAGCTAGAAAATTTTTGTTGAGTGAAATAAAAATTTTAATTACTTATTTGAATTCAATTTATTAATGGTTTTATTTTGAAAATTGAATGGATTATAACAAATGAAATAAATTATTTTTATATCATTTAATTTAATTAATTTCTATGTAATGTATGTTACAATCAGTGGAATCTCAACAACAGTTTTCATGAATATTTACAACAAGTTTTTTGAACTTTTTAACAACAATTTTGAGTAAATTAAAGATATTGTCTGTCTGTCTGACAAAAACCATTTGGGAATTGATGTTTGGTTTGACATATCAGTAGGTTTTGAATAATTTATTAAATAATACGATAATTAAGCGATGAATGAAATATATGTCAATCTCTAAAATCAAATATTCTGTCCTCTGTCGGGTTCTTGTCATTGATTACAGCGATTTGAGTGAACAATGTTTTTTTGTATCAATATTTCCATTCTGTTATTATAGCTATCAGGGGCGCACAAGGGGTAACCAATCTCATCAGGGTGTAAAATCTCTTAGGGTGAATATCTTTTTGACCAAAAGGCCCCCAAAATTTTTCATTTCGTTCTGCCACAAAAATTAAGGCAGGTTAACCAGAATGGCTCGAGTTAATTTTGTCTAAAGCCCCTTCTCTAACCCTGATAACATATAATAATATTCTCTGTTTTGTGTGTTTTTGTACAATTATTGTTTGTTTTGTTAGATTTACATTTGATATGAAATTCTGAACGATTTTTTTCCTGAATCAGATTCAAGAAAAGTTGTCAGAACATAAATGAATGAATTGATTAATATATTGCACATTTGTTTTCACAATTAATTGCATGCATTTAACAAATGGATGGAAAGGTTTTCCCCATTAATAGAAAAAATGAATTGATTGATGAAACTCTAATCAAAGCGCTTAAATAATGATCAAGTTATTCCACTTTATTCCCAATTAATAATTTTTAGGGCAAACATATGGACAAAATTAGGGAGAAAACAGTCGAAAGTGTATAAGAATAAAACAATTATGATTTTTTAAATCAACGAATATAACTAAACACATTTTTGTCAATTAATTTGCTGATTATTTTTTCTCACATTTCTCGACTTTTTTGGACTCAAAACTTTCAGAAATATTTTACATTTTATTTGAAATTCAATAGAAAATTGTGTGGAAATCAATAGTAATTCTGTACAAACATTCCGTACTATAATTATATTAATCAGAATAATAATAATTGTAATTAAGTTTAAAATTTTGAAATCCAAACTCTCCTAAACCTATTCTATAACCAATAGAAAAGAGCATTTGAATTAAAATTAAGTGAAAATCATTGGTAATTAGATTAAACTCGTATTAATCCGAAATTGCATTTGATTTCATTTGAAACTTTCGTTTGAAAATGAAATTAAATCATAATTAATATCAGAATATTTTTTGTTTTGGGAAAATGTTTCAGTTTTTCAGTCTTTTATTTCTTCACATGTCATCTCTTCCTAAGTTTATAGTAAATCGATTCATACAAACGTTGATTAATTCAAAATATTGCTAAAAACTGATTGATTTTCTGGAAGAACATAACCAGGTATTAGGAGCAAAGTATTTTACATCAATTCCTCGACCATTTCTATACAGATGCCTAATAATAATTGTGTGAATTTTATTGAAATCTTTGGGGAAAAATGTCTCAAATATTAGAAATTCCTAATATATTCCAAATATTCTTCAGTTGTTTTAATTTATACCGAAATCAATTGAAATTTTTATACACTATTATCCAGAGATGGTCAAAGAAATATTTTCTATGGGAAGGAGACCTTGGAAGCTAAATATTTCTTTTTTGCTAGGGGTATTTTCATGCCAGAGGGTATGTGAAAATAGTGCCCTTGGCCATCTCTGCTATTATCATATATTCCTTAAGGTGTAAAGTGAGCATTACTTCAGTCATTTAGTGGCACAGACTATGTCTCAGACACTTTCAGACAATTCCTAATAGAAAATAGGTTTCGAATAAATTATTTTTCAAATTGAGCTCAAAATTGAATAAAAAACAAATTGAATTCAAATAAATTTATTAAAATATACAAAATATAAACAAAAAGGCAAATAAAATATTCATAAAATGAATACAAAACAAAACAAAAGTTAATAGAAAAAGGAACCGAAAAACTTGCCTGAATATAATTGGATAACTTAAACTCTGTATCAGAGAGTCCAAGAACATAAATAATCACATATTTAACCATGGCCCAAATAATATTGGTTGTAATATCAATTTGAGACCAAGCTGAGACTTCTCTACACCACTGCTCTAGCAATTAGTTATATCAACAAACAAATTGATTTGTTTCTGGTTATTGTGAGAAAATTTGTGGCACATTTTTAGATCAAAAATTCGCACTTTTATCGCAAATACATTTCACATTTTGTGTATACATTAGTTTTTTTAGTGAAAAAGTTGGCCCAAACTCTACATTTCAAAACTCACTCCAAACTAACGAATCAAATGATGAGAAATAAGTTATCAATTTTTTGGGGACACAAAACAAAAATCATTTCCTAATCATTTGAACTGAAACTTAATTTTTCGTTTGATTTGCAAAATATATGTTATTTACAACATAGTGTGTGAAATATGTCTTCAATTTTATGGAAATTGCTTTTTCTCTTTAAACATTAACTAGATGAGAAATTAAATTCTGAATCTAATGAATAATTTAATTACATAATTGTATTTTTAATCAATAGTTTTGACGAATTATTCTTATCTTTGTTGGTGTTTTGCAAATGTATTTAACAATTGTTTTTAATTATTTATTTTTTTCCAAATATATTTTGTAATTATTTAAATAATATTCAAATTTACACATTTTTTGTCACTAAATATAGTTCTTAAATGATTTAATATATAATTCAATATTAAATTATTGTTTTTCTTATTCTCAATAATCAAATTTAACAATGAATTCAATTTAAATAAATGTAATAATGAAGTGCAAAGTCTGGACTGCATAAGAAATTCTTCGTAAATGTTCAGAGAATTAAGAATTATTATAGATTTATATATAATATTATACTCAGAATGATTGGGCGAAATGATTCTCATTCGATAAATATATCTTAAATTCTTGAGTATTATTCCCAATGAAAAACAGTTATAGGAATTGGATTTTTGTTTTTTTGTTTGTTTAATGTTTCAAATTTCATTACGACATCAAAACAATTAAAAACAATTAATAAATTGTTTCTTTCGATTAGATTCTAAACCTTTTCTCAAATCACTGGAAAAACAGACTTCAATTCAAAAAGGTTTTCAATTCATTTTTTCTTAAAAAACCAATCAATCAATCAATCAATCAGTGGTTGCCGTCAGAAGACAATACAAAGAGACGGTCCATTCCATGGCTGTCTGTGTGTGTGAATAGTCGGTGCGCATTACTCAGAATAAGAACAACACATTTTTTGATTTTGTTATTTTTGTTTAATTCAATTTGTGTCAAGTTTTTTGTGTTTCATTTCATCGAATGATTTGCTTTTTGTTTGAATAATTGATAAATAAATTAATTATCAAATCTATGGGCTCTGTGTTAGAGCGTAGATATCTTGACAATTGCTAGTTCTGGTTCGAGAGGGTTGACAGCAATTGATGATGACGTACCCGCCGGCTGCGAGTCCAGTGTCTCCGTACTGTCCGGTATGTTTATTATGGCAACTGTTCCCGGATTTGAACTATTGTTCGGATTGGATGACAACGGATTGTTTAGTGTGGAACGGGTCGGCAACAGACCACTACTTATCTGGTCTGAGCTCAGCATATATTTGGCACCACTGCTGCACAGTTCGACTTTACTGGACTCGTTCTGCATATCATTCAGTTCTTCATCTCTTTCTGTCTGTTCGTTGTGTTTCTGAATTCAAATGAAAAATCACAGAAATTTTTATAATTAATTCAATTGAAAAACAAAGCATTTCATTAAACAATAGAAAAGGTTTATAAATAACTGAATGATCGATTCAGCAAATGAAAGACCAAGGGTCAAATCAATTTGATTTAATTAAAACTAACAAAATTATATATTGAATTGAAAATTGGATAAATTTTAAATTCAAATTATATTCTTTTTGGTATGAAATTCTTCCCAAAGGATTTCCAATTCTAATTCGGGTCTAATTTGAAGGCAATTCAAAATTTTTAATCAAATTGAGAGCAAACTCTTCTGCAAAAATGTTTTGTATAATAGAATCAAAATATTCAAACTTCAAGTTAACATTCAAGTAATGGATGACTATATTTGAAGGCTTCGATCAATAAATCGGAAAAGACTTGCCATCAGAAAAAAATATTGAACTTTTGAAATATTAAATAAAGTTATAATCGAGTGAAAAGTGAACGGAAAATAAATTGAATTTCAATGGAATAAAGTTTACAGAAGAAAGTCATTAATTATTGAGAAACCCATAATTAGTGAGAAAAGTATTCAATTAATTTTCAGCTGAATAAGTCGTTAAGCATTTTAAGTAAGATCCTTTTCGTCGTTAAGTCCTTAAATATTAATAATACATTAATCAAAAGATTTTTTGATGGATTAAATATTGAATTTCACAATAAAATATTCATACAATTTCGTTGAATTTTTATTTGAGAAGTATTTAGTTTAGAGTAAAGAATAATATTTATCAGCGCTTTTTGAAGCACTTCTCTTATCAAAAGGATGGAGAAGGAGTGCAGTTTCAACGAAAAAAGCCCACGATCTTATTTGCTTTAATGAAAAACTTTCTTTTTCTGAATTATTCAATAGAGAGTATAAGAAATATAAAAAAATTGAAAAATGACTGAATTTGAATCTGAAAAAACTAATGATAAGAAAGTTCTTCAGTTAAGATTCAAAATTAGTTTATATATTAGGAATGTCTGAAAATTCAGGAAAATTTTATTTATTCTGATCGCCCAGAAGTAGAGGCACTACAAAGAATGTTAAGTCTGTGAATGTTTTTGCTTCATGTCATTCATCGAAATCTAAAATTAAAAACACTTTTAATAAAATTGTTTCGATTCATTCTCAAGGGGGGTAGACATTGAAACCCACACAGAATTCGACAAGAATCTAAAACAACCAAAAAAAACTTAAGTGTTTAGTCATAAAGACTGACAATTTTTTATGTCAATAGTCTGTAAAATTTCATAAATTTTTTTTTGTTGCATAAAATATTAAAATCATTTCATAATATGCTTATAAATGAGATAAATGTACAAGGTGACTAATAATTCTTGCCCGATAATTTAATTCTATTTAGAATCTTCTCATATGTTATCGAATTCTTGAAATCACTTGAATAATCTAGCTTGGTGATTAAACTGTTTATTCAAGTTTGAATGAAAACTTTGCAACATTTCGCTATATTTAGAGCTCAAACAGAGTTTATTTGCTCAATAGTCAGTCTATTTCGAATTTTTATACATTTTATGAATATTTTTAACAACAAATTTAATCGATTTTTAAGCAAAAGTTCAGCGCAAAACAGTTTTCAGTCTGACATTTGAATTGAAGTGTGAATTATAAAAATTTTCTGCCGATTATTAATAGTCGAGTAGTTTGTGATAAACTTCTTATTTCTGCACCGCTTATGATAAACAATGCGTTGATTCGTATATAAATTCATTTGAAATAATTTTCGTATTTTTCTCTTCGAAAATAATATTTCACTTTTAGAATAATTTGAATTTTTCACAATTCAGTCGACACTAAAAACTTTAAAATTTAGTGAAATATTTTGCAAAGTTTTGCGATGATATTCATTCGAGTCTTTCGCCAATTCCAAAGTGAAGAGCACAGGGGTGTGAAACCAGTGATATTCACTGTGGAATTTATTGATGATAAATTCGATAAAAATTTTTGATCAGAAAATGCTGCTTGATTGAATAAATGTGCATGCTCTCTTCTAGCCATCACTGATTTGTGGCTTATATTAATTTAATTCCAATTCTGGAGACAAACAATTATAATAATCATTTCCATAGTGCGAGTCATTTGTCATTTTGTGACACATTTTAGTAATGAAAGTCAAAACCCAATTCTTATTCTTTCAATTTGTAATCAGATATATCTTTTGCGAACATTATTTTCAAACTCGTCATTAATTATGCAAAATATTCGCTTAATTTTCCAAAATACAAACTTATTCTGAAATGTTTTCATATTATTTAGGATTAAATTTGAATTCAATGCAAACTTTTAACTACTTATGGCTCCAAGACTTTGAATTTCGGTATAATTTAGAAAAGAAAAACAAAACAGACTACAGTCAAAGTCGGCTTCAAAAAGCCAAAGCTCTGAAAATTCTGAATTAGATTCTTAATTACAAATTTGGTCCAATTCTTGAAAATGGTTTCGACTGTAAAGCAAAATAGCGAAAAGAAATTCATTCAAACGAACTAAAAGAGAGACAAATATTTTCAAATATTATGTCTCGAATCCCTGAAGAAAGCAATAAAAAAGGCAAATAAAACATAATTTGTCCTAAAAAAGAGTCGTTCGAAAAGAAATACATAAATAAATAAGAATTGAATGGAAAAAATCGGTAAATTTTTATAAACAACGCCTCCAGTCTTAGGGCTGTCTTATGACATATTATCATATTATTCATAAATGATTGAATCTAAACAAAAAAAGATTAAAATAATTGCAAACTCAATTAAAATTTTGTTTTTTCCATATCTAAAAAAACTTCACGTACTTTCCAATTGAAAATAACCAAAAATGAGATAATAATTCAAAAGTTTTAGACTAATCATCGACTAAACACTTCTCTAATGAGAAATCTATTTTAAGCTAACGTTAAGTTTAAGACCAAAAACTTTTTTGAAGTGATTTCTTTAAGAATACAATAGATTTAAGCTAAAAAAGTGTTGTTATTATCGACTTATTCTTTGCATTATGTAAGAGAAAAAGCAGACTTTGAACTGAAAGTTATAATCAATAGTGTGTGTGATTGTGATAATCAATTCAGGCGTTCATTAATCTCAACATTCAATGTGTGTTCACAATAAACGACACTTTAAATTATGAACTCAAACAACTATTCTTCAAGTTTTTTGCTGAAATTTTCAAGAATGGAATAAATGGTGTATCCATTCAATTGAAATGACTTTCAATAAGGAACACTTCACTCGAGCAGATCATAATTTTAGAATAATTATCTCGAAGACAAAGCCGAGCTAGATCATCCAAAGAAAACATCCAAATTAAATTCTCTGGCTTACAAACAATTAAAATCAAGGCAATCTTAAGATCATTAAAATAATGATTGGCTTGAGCAGACCCTGACTAATTATAAACGATCTGTATATTGTTTTAATTCCATTTATTATTTCCACTAAATTTAATGGAAAATTTCAATTAGAAGGAAGACTTTTATCAATACTGTTCCTGAACTGACATAAATGCCTTTAAGAAACTTTGTAAGCCTAAAAAATGAGTAAGGAAAAATTGCCCAACGCTTGCATATTAAATACAAACCTCCAAAGAATTTTGCCGAAGGTTTTTGGTTTCTTATGATTTTGGAAACAAAACGTCAGATTATGAAAGACTTGCAAATTAGGGACAAGTGTTGTTAACATCGTTCGGTCGATATGTGTCGAGTCTGGTCTTGTATTCAATGTGTTGATGGCTCTCAATGGCATTCAATGATAATCACATCTTATATGAGCCGTCGTCTGAATGACTACTAAAAGAATGTCCAATCATTGGCATCATTGCAATCAATGCAATCATTTCTGTTCTCTAAGCACTCAATAAATCAATTTACGAGTAAATAGAGAACAATATTTTCCAGAAAAGCAATTTTAATAGCTTTTGGTTCAATCATAACAATAATGAATGTCAAAAGAGAAACGAAAAAAATGAACTCAAATAGACTGACACTCATTATAGTGAAAGACTACTTATATTAGAAAAAGAAAATGAATTTTATCCTAACATATAATAATAGACAATAAATAAAATAAACTGCAAACTCAAGAATTGTTTTGCAAGAATATATAGTTTTTTGAAAATTCGTTTATTAAGGTCTACGAAGAAAAATGGTGTGATTTTTCTTTTAAATTTACGTCATTTTTCCAATGAATTCTTTTCTGTTCTGAACTTAAAATTTTCAATCAATGGAAATAATTATCGATTTGTGAGAAAAAGTGTGAATTCTTTTATCTTTAAAAGTGAAGACATTGTGCAAAAATATATGAATAATTCAGTTCAATATCGAAAAGTGATGTCCTTTTCTTAAACATTTTTTTTTGAGTCGGTTTCGATTCGGTATTGAATTGAAGTCATCAGTAGTTTAGTGAAAAAATCTTTTAAAAATCGAAACCTCTGGAAATTTTGTGATAAAATGGTTCACAAGAGAGAAAAAAGATTTAAATTCAAAATTCAATATACAAATTGTGTTCTTTCAATATAAATAGCTATCGATTTTGAATTTAGTGATAAAAAAGTAGAGGAATGAAAACCAAGTTTATTGGAATAATGATTTTAAGCTATCAATTAGGAGATAAGTTGAAGAATTTAATGAATCAATTAAATGAATAATTTGAGAGATGAAAAAAATTAAGCGAAACATTTATCACTAGAAATGTTCAAACATTATATCACACGATATTCTGATTGAAAAGAAAAATAGTAAAAATCATATATTTTGAAAATTAATGTAAGAAAATGCAAATCACTTGTAATTAAAAGAGCAGTAAATTGTTCGGATGAGATGACAAAACAATTAGTAAGAGATATAGTCTTTCGAATTAATTTCATACAACTATTAAAAATCCAATTAAACAAATGGAAAAATGCAAATAAAGTGAATCATTATTTTAATTACGAAAAACTCAAGATCTTTGTGACTGATAGCGAGGGGTAAGCCCTTAATGTTAGTTACTATTTGGTGTAAACCATATCTTTCACAAACAGTCGAATCTGTAAATCGATTAGAAGTTTTAGACTAATTATCAGTTTTATTAGTCTTTGTTTACCAGTCGGTCAGTCAAATGGGATCCGAAAACTAATTTGAATTTTTGAAATTGAATTAAAGAAAAGCTCTTCGAATTCAATCTGTAATCCAATTTGAATGTCAAGAAAATTAACTAAAATAACGATTTATCGAAACTTTTCTTTTTGCTTCTTATGCTCTGAACTGCCAGTAATTTTAAGAGCATTGAATTCGTAGCTTAATTAACTAATTAATTAATGATGCTAGATCATTTTTTGCAAAAAAGACAGTCTAAATTTCACTAAAGGCTAAAAAGGTCTTTTTTCTTCGTGAAATTGCGTCAATAGTAGAGCTAATTAATTAATTTAACGAAAGTGCAATGTTTTGCGGTTTGAGGAGTTTTTTTAGTCAAAGTTTGGAGTAAAGAGTTGTGTTTAGGCCTTACCTCATAGTTCTTGCGGCCACAGCACGAGCTCAACAGACTTCTAGCGGTTCTGGTCGGTATTATTGCTATCGACGCTACCGGTGATAGTGGAGGTGTTGAAGAGAGACGGTTTGGCTGACCATTATATGGCACTTCCAATTCGACAAACTCTCGGTCCTAATGGCGACAAATATAATACATTTCGTTAAGAAGTGATATGTTTTGAGGGAAAGGGCAGTGAAAGACAAAATAAAAACGATTCAATCGATCGATAGAATAATTGATTCATTGATAGAGCTAATGGCTTAATTTTTGCCACGATAATTAATGATTCAATTAACTTGGATATAATTATACCGGTCAAATTGAAATGGATGGGCTTTCCAGTTGTGATTTAATTTGACCGAATCAATTCGTGAGGGAGTTTTGTTTTTTGTGTCTGACATGTGAAACGTTTCCAGCGATTCCATTATCAATAACCAGATGACAGACTAATGGCTATCAAATAATTCAAGTCTAATGTCAAACTGAAAAACATATTTTTTCTGCTCTGCAATGAATCAATTCGTTAGTACTTTGTGTCCAAACCTATCACATAAATCAAATACAAAAATACTATATTCAATATAATATAGGAAAACAATAAGCATTTGCCAGAAAAAAGCCCAACATTTGGTCGAAGAGTTTTGGAGGAATAGAAATGATTTCCAATCAATAATAAGAAATGACATCAAATTATATTCAGATCTGTTTTGTCGAATACAAAACGAAAAATTGCAAGAATGCAAAGAAATAAATTGCAATTGAACAGTGAAGTGTTGCTTAATTTAATGAATAGTACAAATGTCAGATGAATTCAATGAGATATCTCTTCATGTATTTGCATAAAATGAGTGAACACACAAAAAAATTCTGTCAATAAATTCAATAAAAGAAGAAGAGGTCTATTATTTTGGATATCATAATACAATTTGAACGCTTCAGATACTCGACTAAATTGAATGAACAAGAATATTATGAAGAGAGGAGAATAATATGAAAAAAACCTTTATTATATAAATAGAATGGAATAGGGAAGCTAAATGAGAGGGGCAAAACACTTGGTAATCCACTTGAAAATTTTGTATACACAATAATACAACTTCAATTGTATCATTAAGCTGTTGTGCCAGAGATGCACAGATAGAGATGCAAAGTAAAACCTTCAAGTCAAACAAATTTATCAAGGTGACTGATGAGTTAAATTATTAATAAGATGCTAAATGCTATTTACCAATGAACTAGTTAAAATGCGAACTGAGTCTTCACTGGATAATACGCAGTATAAGAATACATGTGTACTAAAAAAAGAAGCCTGTCCATCACTGTTACATATTGTTACAAATTTTTTCTTATTTTTTGGTTGAGGGAGGGAACAACCTATTGTTCCTAATATGAGGACTGAAATGATGAGATAAAATTACTCGAAGCAAAAAGAATTTATTGCTAACAAATATAAGACTTTTATTCGACTGTTCATAAGCCACAAGAAAAATGAAAAACAATTTTTCTTTTTGCTATCAATTATCTACTAAAACATACATTCAAACAATTGATATATTTTTCAATTTAAAAGTTTCAGTAAATAATAACTGAAGGAAAGGAATTGCTTTTAATCTCTTGGAGAAAGATATTAAAAAACGAGTAAAAAATGAGAAGAATTAAAAAAAACAAAATAAATTCTCAATTGAATAGAAAGTTTCAAAATGTCTGAGAAGACAAAGCATTTAGATTTAAAATTTAATGCAAATCTCATACTCTTTGTTCTCAAATCTAATAATAAACCTTTTGAGACAAGAGAACAAAAAACTTACTCAAAAAAAAATAATGCTAATTGTCAGTATTTTACGTTACCAAGAACGTATTCTATTTCAATGAATTATCGTATTACTCACCGATGAAGAATAATCACATCAAACAGAACTGTCTTAAAATATTCGTTGAAATTCTACGATTAGATTTCAAAACAATTACGAAAAATATACGGATGAGTTTTAATGGGATTTATTAAATTAATTGATTATTGTTCTATTCTTTGCCTCTCCTCTGTATCTGATTTCAAAAATTTCCATTAAATTAATTGAAGATATAATCCTCTTTGACTAAAACCACTGAAAAACAATAATATTTGGGCAGAAAAAAGAGCAGAGAATGTAAAGAATCTGAAGGAAAATCGATTCAATCCATTATTTTTCTATCAAACCTAATGAAAGAATAAGAAAACAAATTTTAAAGTAAAATGTCATTCAAACTAAGTTTGTTAGGAATGAAAAATTTTCTCCTCGGCTGTATATAACAATTGCTTTTGCCTTTTATCTTCAATATCCAATGAGATTAATGGTTGGCTCACACTTTAAGTAAGTGACGGATGTTCTCAAATCTTCAAAGAAAAAGGAGAAAAATTCTTACATGTTTTCAGAGACTGACTAACAGTTATGCCAATGAAAAAAGTGTTTTTAGCGCTACTTTTTATACCGACTTTTCTAACTCTGGCTCTAATAAAAACATGAAATGAGTGGAAAGGGATTCGCATTTTTCATTACAAGTCCTTCGGGTTGTAAAATGCGAAGAGTAAGAGATGAGCGTCTGTTTTGATGACACAATCACTCGTTTAGACAAATGTGTTGAAGACTCTGAATCACTGAATTCTTATTTGACTTTTTTCTATTCAAATCTCAATTTATTGTCGAATCTCCTCTGAAGTGTGAAAATGAAATTATCGGCATTTTGTTTGAAAAATTCAAAGCAAATCAAATAATGATTAGATTAGACGCTTATATTGACAAAAATAACCATGATGATTAATTGATTGAGAATAAGACAACCAGAAACCAGAAATTCTGAATTGAAACCAGAAATTTTGTGAAATATAAGAAGTAAATCATTTCAAGCCTTTATTCCAACAAATAATTGAAGAGAATTATAGACTACTAAAGAATTAATGATTGTTTGGGGTTTGGATAATTGAGGACTCGAGTATTGGCACAGAAATTGTATGAGAAGGGGTTCTGTGACAAAATCTCAAATCGCAAAACCCAAAACGCCAGGATCCAATTCCAAAAATGATTTTTTCAAATGGGTAATTCTTGATGTCACAATCGTAAAACTAACAAAACTTGAAAACTATCGATCAATTAGAAAATATGACATCGTTATTGTTACAATTGCCTAGTAAACTTTAGTTTAAAAATTTTAATTCACACAGACTAAATCTTAAATTTATTTGAGTTATCAGCGTGAGCCTAGTTCATGGAAAGTTGTGAATTTATTAATTATTTTTCAATTTTTAGAGAGTTGAGGGCAAATAAATATAATTTCTTGAATTATAGGATTAGGAATTTAGATGTTTGAGATTTGGACTTTTACAGAGCACCGCATTCTATGGATAGAAGTAGTGCTTAAATTGAGAGACAACTGATCATCGATTGAATCGTTTAGTGAAGTCAAATGATTGAGACTTACGGTTGTCTTTTCGAGACATTGGAGGAGGTGGTGGTGTTGCAACTCGAATATGTCTTCTGGCGAGTCGTCGGTGTCCTGTCCGGCCTCTTGAGCTGCGATCCGCGCTTCGGTGGCTTTCTTTTTGCTGACAAATGCGGCCCCACTCGTCGCTTTGGCGATACGAATGCGTGCCATTCGGGCTTTCTGTACGACAAACAAAAACAAGCATGATCAATTATTAATCATATTTATTTTGAAGATACTGAGAATTGATTCCCATGAGTTTTTGAGCTCGATACAGCCCAGAAAAGAGCAAGGCTTGTTTATATTTGGCATGGACATGTCTCTGAATATTTCATGGGGATTAAATTGAATATTTATTTATCTAGCAACGGCTGACGTTTCACCAAAAACTTAGATAAAACACAATTAATTTGAAAACTTTTGATTTCATAGATAATTGAATAAAGAAGTTATAAAAAATGAAATATATTTTTGAATTTAATTATGAGAAGAGATAAGAGTGGAATCTGCTATAAATTATGATCGAATAATAGTTAACATAAAAGTTCTGTACGATAACAAAGTTTTGGAGCATATAATTTCACTCTTACCATGTCCCTCTCCCCTTCCCAGGGACTTCCTCATTGTAATAATTAATAAAGAAATTTAAAAAAATAACTTAATATTTCTTGAAATTCTGAAAATATATGACAATAACAATGAAATTATAAAACCAAATGGAAGTTATCGTCATTGCATAGCATTCGCTGAATACTTGTTTAATATATTATAAGAGTTATTCATCCAATTTAGCGAAACTTCAGAAGAATATGAAAGATATTTTTTTGGGCATAAAATTTGGTTTAAAAATTTCGGCTTTGATTTTAGCATTTTAAAAGATTCGAGTCAATAAAGTAGATTAGAAATTCCTTTATCGTAGAGAAAATTTTTAGTGAATCGTCTGCTCGTAAGCCATGAGAATCTAATTAACATAATATTCAAATTCTAGGATTTGTTTTGCAAAGTATTTCCACGTATTTTGAAAATCAAATTCTTATACTTTGTATGATTTGAATTCACATAAGAGTTTAGATGAAAAGCTGAGCACAACTAACAAATTCTTTACTAAATTCTGTGCCGCGATTTCCAACTAAATACAAGTGCTGTCAACACAGAATAGCAGTCTCTTTGTTATGTCTGTGCTCTTCTGTTAAATTACAAGTTATTGTTATCTATCAGATATTGTTCTCATTATACAAAAGATACACATTTCCGGAGAGGCGGACATCAGCTGTGAGTCGAAAAATAGCGAACAAATACTAACGAAAAGCCTTCTTTGTATTAAGTTTTAGATCATTACAAGTAGTGATCATTTGATATAATAACGAATCCATTACTAGATTTGGTTCAGTCAAAGACAGAAAACATACCATTCATACAAAGAGTTTGGGAATTCCTTTCCTAACAATTCTGACAATAAGTATATTTTTAGATCAAAATTAGACATAAATGTTAAAAAATAATTAGCTGATTGCAAGTTACAAATAGTGTTAGCCAGAAACAAATGAGATAGTTAAGTTACTACTAATTCGTAAAATATTGAGAAAGGCTTTCTATTAAAATGCCAAACAATTGTCTTAAAAGGGAATAATAGGAAATTCTGATGAATGGTCGCAAAAAATAAAAAGATTTCATTTTTCAAACCCCGCAAAGACTAAACTGAGCCCAGAGTTTAAATTCTTGTCTAATATATTATTTGCTGCAATGACTTCTGGAAAAAGGGAAGTCTCAATTGATTTATCCCGTATTTTAACTTATAATCCAATTTATTTGATGTCCTAATGCTCTTGTCTAATAGTGTCTGAAAAATTCAAAAACTTATTTACACTGAATCTAAGCCTTCAATTAAAATTGTTTGGAGAAGAAGTGTTTTCAGATTAACATAAATTTTCATTACAAGTAAAGTCTCTGAAAAATAATTAAAGTGTCGGATATAATACATACTCCAAAACCAATTGTAATAAATCAGACCATTTTTCTTGCATTGAAATTAGATTTAAATTTTTATCAAAACTAATGATTTGGAATTCAATACAATTTTTTTTAATTTAATTTATTTGAGGAAAAGTTTGTAAAATGTCTTTGAAAAAAGTTTATCCATAGAAAGGAATTCGATTAAATATTATGTTAAATACTCAATTCAACTGCAAATCTCAACGAGACTATTTTTGACTGAAAATCATTTTCAATAGACATTGGACAAATTGTACTCAAATCGAAATTTTATTTGAAGCACTGAATTCATTTAATACAAAAATTTTGCTATCATTTGGTCATAGAAAAGTTTGATGCCTAGATAGTATATTCTAGATCGTTCTCATGGGAAATATATAGGACAAAAAAGTATTGTTCACTGGAAACTTTGACTGATTGATAGTCTGTAAACTGACCAATCAACATGTAATCCATAAACCAACAAAAAAGAGCGGAAAATTGATTTGAGGAAAAAGAATGAGGATTGCCGTCAATCTGTCCGTTTATAACGATTATTAGAGCTAGGCACAAACTTTTGCGACAATATAAGCCATTCTGATTCAATGAAACGATTACATTGAATTGAATATAAATTAGGAAACGGAATGAATAGGACTTATCAAATGAATAATTTGATGGCAATATATCGGAGCCCAGAACCAAATTAAGTGTAATCCGAAGACTATTTGACAAAATAAGGATCAACATCTGTGGCCATACCTTTTGTGCTTTTCGTTTGTCTGCCCTTTGGTTTTGATGGTAAATACGTGAAAAGTTAGATACAATGACGGGGACTGGGAGTGCGATGACGAGTACACCGCTTAATGAGCAAACGCCACCAACTATTTTGCCGGTTATGGTCGCCGGAACCATATCTCCATAGCTATACATATAAATAGATTTATAAATTATTAGTGAAATTGTTATTAACAGACATTAATTGATTGGATATAATATAAGTTATAAGCGCTTCCATTCAAACAGAATAAGTTCAGAACATAAATAATACAGAAAATGCTAAATGCTTTATAATCGAGTGGTCTGTCTGTAGGCTTAAAAACCTTTTGGTCGATGGAAATCAGTGCAATGAAGCATAAAATTGGTCACAAAACATGCCGTCAACTCATAAGCCAAATATTATTAATGGGATTTGTGGTGTCAGTTATGGTGTGCAGCCAATTATTCCCCAATAATTTTTAGGACAGACTCTGATATTATAAATCGAGAGTCAATTTATTCGTAAAAAATTTCTGATATTTAATGTATAATTTGAATGCACTTTGCGTTTGACATCATTTGATGACTAACACCATATAATCACTAATAAAACCAATTTCAGTGATAATTGGCATCATTTGAGTGGAAATAACACTGAAACTAAAATTTCTAATCAAAACTTTTACTTCAATTCTTTTGAATTATTGAAAATATTTGAAACAATTTCATTAAAAGACAATATTTTGTCAATTTTGATGCCAATGAAAACTGACCGTTCTATTTGACCAATTCAAGAGTATGGTCCAATTGCAGAACCACCTCCTTTGCCATGACTAATGTCAAAAACACTCAATGGTTAGGTCAGACATAAGGAATGACTGACCATTAAATAGAATGGAAAACAAAAACAATAAATCCATTGATTGATATAATAATAGTATTTCCGGTCCATTCATTCGGCAGATGAAGAGATCGAAATAAAACTGAGAAAAAAATTAATAAAAAAAATAGTAGAGTTTGTGATTAGTTTCATAAGGAATGTCTGACATGAAGAAACACAAGAATAGATTGCTGGGTCTGTTCTCAAAACCACATGTTGTCTTGAATTTCTCTATTATTCTTCGCCACTATTCTTCAGAATTGAAGAACTGATTCTAGTCTTTCAAGTATTTGGGTCTTTAACAGTAGTTGTACTGCGGTTATGGGTCGATAATCAGGTTCATAATTCGAGTAGATTTCAATAGCAGGTATACAACAGAAACCTCATCAAAAGACCTGTCTTTCAAAAAACTGATATTTTTTGTGAAGAAAACTAATAACAATAACAATTCATTTGATAAAACGTTTGAATGGAGAGAAACTCTCAACTGTTGGCAAAGATTTTTCGGAGATTTGTTCGCCCATCAAATCAATCATTTGCTTATTCACTGATAACATAATTCACTGAACGCTTTAATAATGACTGCAATTCAGACGAAAAAATGTTTTCAAAAAAAAACTGTTTCACAAAATGATTAAATGCTTGAAAATCTATTTAATTTGAAACTTGGAGTATTTTTTATTATTGATTGCTTGATTAAATATTCATGTGTTGAATAATTAATAGAACAAAAAGAAAATAGTATTGACCCACAAAGTAATAAAAAATGAGTGATCAGGTATTGGATTGTTTTTGAAACAATAAAGTATTGAATAGAGAATAGAAAATCTCTGATTGTTTGCAAAAAATTAATATTTTATAACATTTTTCTGTTCACAAAAAACAATTCAGATTTTATTCGACTCTTTTTCCATATTTTTATCAGAAAGAATAGGTTCATGTTTTGCTCATATACTTCATCATAGGGTATATAAAATAGTTTTTATTTCTTCTAAAATAAATTGAATGCTTGAAAGATAACAGGTTTTCACTATTCTTCTAACTCTGTCTCACATCTCATATACTATCCTCTCTTTTACTCGAAATATCACTTTTCTAGTCGAAGAAAAAATTGAAAAAATAAAATAAAAAATATGAGAAAAAGTGTTTCTCTTTGGGCAACGAATTTCTCCAAATAGAATAAATTGACATAAGAAGTAAAAATACAAAACCAAAGGACAAAGATTCAATATTAGCCAAAACGAATAAAATTAAGATTAATTCAATGCAACAAAAAATAGAAATTGTATTTAATTTCTGATCAAGATAGAATTATTCAAACCTTCAGCTAATAAATTGCAAGAAAAAAATCAAATCTTATTTCATTTATTGTAAAAAACTTTATAAATAACTGAATCAAATGAAAACCTAAATATAAGTCTAAGAGAAAAGTCATAATTGAAAGACTAGTAATAAAGAAAAATCGGTTCAATTCTTAAGAAGAAGAAGAATGTGACCTAAAAATAGAAATGAATTGTTATTATATGGAACAGAATTTTTTCGATTATTCTCAGAGACAGACTATAAAAATAGACGAAAGAATGACCTAAACGTCATTTCCTGGATAACGGCTCAGAATATGTGATCAGATTTGAGAGAAATAAAAACCTGGAAATTCATTCAAAATTCTTGTGTAGAATATAGTCTTCAATATTAGGCTAAAAACGGCTGAATTTCGTTTATTTTAAGTGACTTATGTCTTATGTGAGAACAGAATGAAATGTAGGGCAACGGCATTGTGTGCACTGTTTGGATGCAATTGCAGGTCGGCGTTACTATAAATAGCACAGCACATCCATAGCACTAGTTTTCCCAATGCTCTGGTTTTTTAGGCCTCATCTTTACTAACTATAAGTATACTACTGTTGAATACTATAGAAAAGGTTGAAGAGAGTGATAAGAGAAAAATTGGGAGAGAGAGAGAGAGAGGGAGAGGGAGGGAGGGTGAGAGAGAGAGAGAGAGAGAGGAGGGAGGGGAGAGAGAGAGGAGAGAGGGAGGGGAGAGAGAATCAATTGAGATGCGAGAGTGAGTTAAGTGAAAGCAAGAACCAGAGCACATACACACAAATATAGAGCACATCTCTGGAATAAACAGATAGAATATGAAAATAGCAAAAAATTGCTTAAATGAAAAGATTCTATAAATAGAAACAAATATAGACTCATTGATGAAGACTTGTAATCGAGTGAAGCGATAAATATAATAATTTTTATTTGCCTTATCTTCAAATATAACAAATATTTATTCTCACGAAATGATTAATACCCGAGTTTTGTGTCCGAAGCAATTTAGAAGAAAAAAGAGCACAGAATAAGGTCTAAAAATAGCGGTCATTGAGTTCAATATTTGTATTGATATAATAATTAATTTTGATGTAAAAATTCATTTCCCAACACAAACACGTCTGAGAGTTGAAGCACTTTAGCCCTTAAAATAAGTTTTCATTCTGATGGGCCATGTGATCAGTGATGGCTGTGCTCTTTAACATTTTGTCAATCGATAAAATCTATTTTTAGAGTTAAGTTTTCAGCACTGGTCTAAAAAGGCCATCCAATCGATTGGAGTCTAGGGACAAATTTTTATTGCAGGACACTATCAATCGGCTCATAATTTAGTAGAAAGATATCAATTCAATCGTAAATTACTTCAAAATATATTTTCTATTTGAAAAATAAACTCCAATTTCAATGCGTTTTCAAAAGAGTTGATAACTTTCTTGAGTATTGACCAAAAAATATGCTTTTGATTTGAGGACAGCCACCAAATAGAAATACGAATAGAAAAATGGTGCCAAACGTGCCTAAGCCATAATAAAGTCTACATAAATGGATTACATGAAGATTACCTCGATAACAGCAACATAGAGAAACCAGAATGTTTTATTTGCTTTGAAATAGGCACAATTCCTTTTGAAATAAGAATATTCTGTTCGCCTGTGCTATCAATTTGTTTGAATGCAATAATAAAAAGAATGAGAGGATTGAGTCAATGATACTCTTCTTTATATGAAAATGGATTTACTTTTTTTGATTCCTGTATTCGGAATATAATTTTGTATACAAAATACTTATTTATCTTTTATATCTGTTTAATAATATATAGCATTGATTGTACTTTTCATTTATATTAAATGTCAAACCAGAGGTCAAATCGATATAAAACACAATTTTGTTGTTTTTATGTCAAACGTGAGATTTCAGGCAAAAACAGTATAAATAAATAAATCGATAAATAAATCGACCAAACTTTTTTTTCAAAGAATAAATACCAGGTTTTAATGAAAAGTTCAATAAATTGCTAGATAAAAAGAACTTTCCAATCTGGATGGAGAGAAGTTTCAGATGAATGAATTGTTATAGTTTTGTCATCAATTCATCGGAAAACGTTTGGGAAAACTATTTGCAGAATATATTCTTCTGTGGATCGAAAGGAAAGCCTCTGAAGAACAGAACTTATTTAGAGTTAAGAATAGATTGGATGACGAATAAAAAGGATATTAAGTTTTTGTCTAAATAGAGAAGGTCTTTGTATTTGCTGTGATATCCCCCGATAAGTCATATTGGATATGGTGTCTGTGCGCCACACGATTGATGGCCTAATTTGTTCACTCAAACGAACTGATCAATTGTTTGGTTCTCAAAGTCGACGACTGCCATATTCAATGCCTATTGGAATGGTCTGTGCGCTGATCGGGATTAGCGCCAAACCAATACATTGGAGACAATGGCAAAACCCGAAGGGAATCAATAACTTCTTATAAAAAGTGAAGAGTGGCTCAAAAAATAGTGAAAGACTTCTGCTATAAATACGTCACTTGTATTTGAAACGCATTTCGTCTTATTTTTAATGACAGTTAACATTAAAAAGTTATTTCGCTGTTATTTTTCTCTTTCTTTTCGCAGTTGATGTTCTCAATGGCAAAGCACTTGACAATAGAGAACAGCACAAATCAAATTGATTGAACACATTATATCGGAGATGGCTATTGAATACAGGATAAGAAATATTAAGTCGTTTGGCTCTCAATTGCAATACAATATTGAATAAAATATGAATTTATATTCTGACAAAACAGACTATAAATTGTCTGAACGTTTCGCAATTGATATGAATTTGTAATTATTTATGATTTTATAGTAATTTATTCATCGATTCATTAATCTCTAAGAATAGATTGGCTTTTGTTTAGACAATTCTTGGGTTTATATAATTGTTTATAAGATTATAGAATAATATAATCGAAGAGAATATAAATAGAGAGCGAAAAACATTACTATTTATAAGGTTTTAACGTTCGGTAGAAAACAAATTTGATTTGACTTTTGGCTATTAATTCAATAAAAGTATCCAACAATTCATTACTTATTCATAGGAATAGTCCGATAGTTAGCCGAACATAAAGAGAGGTCAGACATACCAGAGCTCTGACTATCAATATATATATAGAGTACAAACACAAAATATACTAAAAGAAGACAATATATTGGATGAGCTCTTTGTTAGACAATAGCATTATATTAATTATTTTAATTGATATGACAGTCGACAGACATATTATTGTCATTAATATTGAACTCTTGACGATAAATATCTGTTTAGTCTTCGATTCCATTGTTTTTTGAATCATTGAATTAATTTTGGATCAATTATTAATATGTCTCTGTTTATGTCTATTCCATTGAAAATAAATAAAACAAGTCCTCTCTCTCTCTCTCTCTCTCCCTCTCTCCACCCTTTGCCAGGGTTTATATTGATGGGGACGACATATGATGATCTTTAGAGACGATTCCGATGTTTATTAACTCATTTGAGAGCAAACATAGTGTCAATTGCGATAAGACTCTCCAAAATGGACGACAATTCAGTGGATTAACCAAACATTAGTCGAAGAAGTATTTGATTGAGAAAATATTCATTAGATTTGTAGTCAGTGTTAGTACTAAAGGATGAACCAAAAGGATTGCTATGAAACCTAAAGTCAAGGAATTATCGAACAAACACTTCATTAGTGGAAATCCGAGCGAAGACCCAATCAATGAACACAAATTCGAGCTGACATTCACTGACTCTTAGCCTCTGAAGAAGAAAAACTGTGGCAATCACTTGAAAAAAGAAGTCTTAAAATAAATCAGGAATGACCACACTTTGAATGGGGGTTTCATCAAGCTTTTGGCAAAATCTAGGTCATAAAGATGATAAAGATCATAAAGGTTTGGAGAATTATCTTGGAAGTTTGTCCCCCCCCCCCCTTCTGGCCAACGTGTAAAATAAATGAATTGTTTGAAAAATGAAAAGTCAATTAAATTGAATTAAATTCTTTGCACTTGAGTTCAGTGAAAATTGAGTAAAATTTACGTCTTAGCAAATAATTGGAGGAAAAAAAGGCCAAAAATCCCAAACAATTCATCAAATTTTGAGCCTAAAAACTGAGTCATAAGAGATAGAAAGAGGAGTGCATTGAAGGAAAACATCGATTTCAAGATTAGAATCTATTGGTTTGAACGGCAAACACAAGAATCGAGTGAATCGGACGACTGATTCTATTATTTAAAAGCATATCAGACACTCGGCTCAGCCTAAGGCTTATAGATTGGGAGGACTGGTATCAAAATAGAGGCCAAAACAGTGGCGATTGCTGTCTATTTTTCAATATAACAAAGGATCAAAATATCTGACTTTAAACTATGAGTTTGTGAACAGAATAAAAGACAGTAAAATGCAGTCTTTAGAACAAAATCTTAATAAATCTCTTTTTGTGTTCAATTGATTCGTCGCCGAATACTACAAATTGAAAAAACGGACAGAAAATGTCAAAGACTTCGATATATTTAAATTAGATTAGAGTATGAAAAGAGACACAAACAGAACCAGAATAAGAGATATTTGATTAAATAGCTTTTGGTTTCAATTCTATTCCGATTATTATTTTTCAAGTTAAAAGAAAAACAGATTTCTTTAGTAAAACCTTCGGTTTTCTTGACATTCGAGAAATGCATTTATTTTGCGATCAAATGAATTCAATGAATGAAATATTGCATACATTACGCGAAGAAAAAAAATCGGTTTCCGTTTGGTTTGAAAAAATGGTTTGAAAAATACTCTCAATTTTTGGCATCAATTTATGGCATTCTTTTCATTAGAATTGATTTTACTATTCGTTTAAAAAAATTTCCAAAACATTGAATATTTTTTGTGTATTTGTCTCTGATTTCGATGAGAATCGCATTAATCAAAAGGGGAACAAAAAAATAGAAGAAAGTGAATAATAAAAAAGTTTTAATCTTGAAATTTGAGGCAAACATTTAAATAACGAGAAAATGATTAAAGAATTTTTTCGAGACTTTAGATAACAAATACTTTGCGGACAAAAAAAATTAAGAATATTTTGGAGAGAATGAGAGCCAAAAGTGATTTAATAAGAGCCAAGACTGGAGTGTAATATGATTTTTAAGGGCAAAACAAAACTGTTATTAGTTTTTAATATAAGAATAGCGAAGAAAAATAACTCATATTTTCAGGCTTAGAGTCTATGGAAAAGAGGGTTACATTTAAGTCTTTTAGAGGCAAAACAGATAAAACTTGTTATATATTGGGGTTGAATAATGTCTGGCGCACAGACTCTTCATACAAACCAATGATTCAAATCATCATAAAGTTTGTTATTACGAAAAATGAGTGAAAAAATCTATTTTCAAATAAAATATCGCTTCAAATAAAGAGTTATTAACTTATTTTCAAAAGTGTTTCTTCAAAAGCAATAATAGGAGAGAAACGACTGAACAAATCCACAGGTTTTCCACACAATTCTGTATTTATATTCGTTTGTCTAAACAGAACTCTTTCTGCGCTCAGCATAAGACCTGTGCTGACGCACATTCCTCTATTGCTTTATGTTTATCTGATTGACTGAAAGATTGATTTCCAATTTTTTCTTATTTTTTCCACAAAAACCATTTACTTTATAACGAAGTGTCAAATGATTTACACATTTATTCTAATTTTAAATTGAATTCAAATGTTTTAGTAAACAAATGTTGAAATTCGTGAACTTCTCCCTAAATTGTGTACTTTATGCAACTTTTAGGGAATGGGAGGAAAAGGCATTGCAATTGTGTTCAATTCTCAAGCAATAGAAGTAATGGATATGGAATTGGACTGAAAAAACAGATGAATTGATTTCTTGAAACAAAAATAACTCTTTTTTGTCGAACAGAAAGGAAAAAATACTTTAATGAATTCCAATAGAAATACATTTGAATAGAAAATGAGAACAAAATCGAAAGGAAATTAGAATAAAGAAACGGAAAAGTAAAGCAATCAATTGAATAACTGAATAACTGAGGGATAAATAAATGGATAAATTATTTCAAATAACACATTAAGGTTCAAATCTGTCGATTAATTAGCAGAAGGTTTCAAAACAAAACAATTAAATCAATTTATAGCCAATAAGTGGTTAATGTCTGGTATTTATTACAAAACCATTTTATGAGAAGAAGATCTGAAATACCATTGAATGGATTGAAGCCTAGAGTCGGCGCTTCTTTATGTCCAACTCTTGACCTTTGCGTTGGATTTCATTGCGAAGTCTTCGTATTTTTGCTTGAATTCTCTTCTTTTCGATGTTTATATTTGTGGCCAACATTTTGTTGTTTGTCTCCAGAGTTTTGTTGTCTTTAAACAATGTCTTTACCTCTGACTCAAGCTTTTTAACCATTCGCTTTTGTTTAGGTATTTCGAGAACCCTTTCCTTAGCGATCGCCTGAAGTCTTGTCTTCACATTCAGTTCCACTTCTAATTGTCTGATCTCATCCAGAAGAAGGGCTTCCTCTGCATTCCAAATGTCAGTCATCTGCTGCCAAATCTTCTGTTGTTCAGCAATGAGTCCCAAATTCGGAATAAAGACAGTATTAGACTCCAACTCGTATTGCAGTCTTCGCTGATTGACCTCAGACTCCATTCGACTAAACATTTTGATCACTTGATTCAGTTTCTCAATTAGTTCCTGTCTTCGTTTCTGTTCTCTCATTAGTTTCAGTTCATTGTCTTTTAGAGTCAGTTCCAAAGCAAAGTATTCAATGGTTTTGTCGTCCAATGCCTTTTGGGTTTCATTGATTTTATCGTTTATTTCATCGAATCTTTTTTCCAAAACCAATACATTCTTTTCTTTTTCATCATCTTCTTCAGGATTTAATGTCTTTGCTGAAGAAGTCACCGAAGATATAGTCGAAGGAGTTGTCAAAGGAGTTGTCAAAGGGGTTGCCGAAGAAGTTGCCGAAGAACTGTGAGTCTGTGGAACTGATGTCTTGGGCATTGTTTTGGGCTTCGAGTCATTCAGTTTGGAGAGAACTGACGCAAAGTATCTCTTATTTGCTTCCGAATTGTTATCCATTTTTACTGAAGACAGACAGACAGACAGATTCGTTGGTTTTGACTGTATTGACAATTACTCTGTTTATTATCTGACCAATGATTCCAATTGATCTGAATCTAGATCAATTGGAATCAATGGTCAGATAATAAACAGAGTAATTGTCAACCTTTGGATCCAATAATGCGAACAATGATTGCCTTCAAAATGAAAACCAAATGGCAGTCAAAACGAACGTCAAATCGAACGTCAAATCTATGCGTTATGTTATTTGTGAACATTTGGTTCGCAATAAAAACCACTCAACTCTTACTCATATAAAACGTAACAAAATTACGAATAAATGAGTCCCTGATTAACGTATTCTAATATTCAGAAGTCATATCACTTTTTAGGATCTAATTAATTGTCACCATTTTTTGGGATCAGATAGCGATCAACAATTGTCTTCTTGTTTCTTTGAGACCACATTTAATTTAATTGAATCCAATTGAGCCCTAAATTATAGAGCGATTCAATAAATTTGGGCTTAAATTAGCGCCAAATCAATGCCTTTAACTTAGAAGATGGTCTCAAATTGAACATTAGTGGTGAGCTTCAGAAGACTTGAAGACTTGAGTATATTTGGTCTTCTAAAATCTAATAGTTCAAAATATACTTGCTGAACAATTTTTCAAAGTACTTGAATGTAAAATGTGTCCGTAATGTGTTCTTGGCTAAGGGCTAATGGAATTTTGGTCATAAAAGTTGATGGATTCAGTCAATGATTGGATGATAGGTCGTGTTTGTCATCTGATTTGTTGATTAGAGTAATCACTTAATGGCAGAAATCGATAAAAAAGAACTTTTGAATTCTATTTAAGTATAATTAAGAAGTGTTAACACATTAGACAAGCAGTGGAACAGCTCTTAATGTCTTAATACCATTATTCTAAGACATTATCAATACATTAAAGAACAATAGAAAAAAGCAGTTCATTGTCATAAAGATTAGGGAAGAGTTGAAAAAAGAATAATTTTTGTCGAAAAATATCTAAAGTCTTATCGACTGTTCATTTGATTTATGGTTGTATTGAATGGTATCCTAGTTTTCAAACTAATTAAATAGTACTTAAGGCTATCAAACAGGACAGACATGAAGAATGTGTTTTGAAAATTGATTACAATTTTATTAAAAAAACAATTGATTACTAGTTTTTGTGCAGACAGTCAGAGACTTTGCTGAAAAATCATTGCAAACGTGTGTTTTCCGCTCCTTTTCCATGTGTTTTGGCTGTTGTCAGCAGTCGTTAAAGGATTAGAGCAGATATTTCTTTGTGCAAAAAGTGGTTAGAAAATAATCTATCAATTTGTAGCCAAAATAATAATAATCGGCTAAAAATAAGAGAAGATTTGTGTGTTTTGAGTGGAAAACAAAGTGATGCCAACTATTGTTAAAATCTGTTGGTATTCAGATATTTGGCTTTTGCTCCTCTTTTTTCTTTCTAATCATTTTCTTAACCTTCGAAGCAATACTTTTTCGCGAAAAACCTATTCTCTGAAATCGATATCGAATTTTTGTTACTTCAAAAGCAGATGAAGAAGAGGAGGAATTGATTCACAAAAAGTCAGGGATGGCCACAATATAAAAGCACAGAATAGGAGACAGGAATGTGAGTTGCAAATTCAGTGAAATATTTGAAGAATTGCTTTTTTGAAATGCAATTTTTCTACTCGATTACAATTCTTTATTATTTAGAACTTATTTTGTAAGTAGCCTGGTGAGCTTAACAAAGATTGTCTTTTATCAAGCTAAGCCATTACTTAAGTCGAGGCAATATTGGATTCTCAGGTTTTTTTTAGAGAAATAGATAATATTTTTTGGATTAGTCGCATAAAAATCTATTGAATCAATGCATTGGTGCAGAAATTTGAATAAAAACCTAATTTGAATAAGCAAGTTAAATTCATATTAAGTTTAGAAGACAAGGCAATCAAAAAGGCTGTGAAAAATACTTTGTTTAACATTAAATGCAAACATTAAATAAATGAGAAAAGTTTTAAATATCAAAACAATATTATGTTTTAAACAATATTTGGAAAACTATTGCTATGTTTTTGATGACCGATAATAACCAAAGTCTGAAGTCAGAGGCATAATAGCCAAGCACATTCGACAGTTTAATATACCTTTCTTCTATAATTTATTGCTATCGGAGCCATCAATTGATTATCTTTGTTAGTAATCTTGGCTATCTTTTTTATTGTTAGTTACTTGCTTCTAATCGATTAGGCGATTAGTACCAATGAAATTAAATGTCAGAAGTAATGCTTATTTCAGACAAAAGATAAGACCAATGTCTCAATAGAATAGGAAAAAAGTATTTTAATAAATAATAAGAACTCATATTTATATACAATTCTAATAAGTAATTCAATTTGACGGCGCCTGCAATTGATCGCATGGATAACGAGATAATTCTGTTCTAAGTCTTCTGTCATTGCAATCAATTTCTGGAACCTTTGGCTTCAGTTCTCCCCTTTTTCTTTGCTATCTTTCTGTTTCATATAATTTTTATATTGACTTTACGCCCATATTCTGGTTCAGAGCAAAGTCTAACTGTATTTCTCTGTGTAACCGATAGTTTAGCTTAAATTCCGAACAGATTTGCACAACTTTTGTCCATTCATTTAGTTTTTCCGTCTGTTTATTATATTTTTATATTGTCTTTAGGTTTTATATACTGTTCTTGTGTTTCGTTAGCGCTATTGCGGTGAAGAACCGTCGAGTAAATCAAATAATATGTCTCTCATAGCAAACACAGACACAAAATACCCAAAGAAAATGTGACTCGAAATCAAATACAATTAGTATTAAGACAACATTGGATGCTATTCTGGTCACTAAAATACCCAATTTAGCGATAAAAATCATTTTTGTCATTTTTTGGCTTTGTTTTGCCATTAATTTAACTCATCTTTCAAATGTTTGATAATTTCGGAAAAAAGCAAATTCTGCACAAAAGTAATTTGCAATTGAATTGAAATCAAATCAATTTCTATAGAGTTCTCAATTTTGGTGATTTTAATCACGATTTCAAAATAATAACAATAATCATATTATTAATAAAGTCTATTATATTATCAGTTTTTGAGGCAATTATCAGAAAAAAGAGTTATTATTCGATATTTGAGCCATAATTTCCAAAACAATTGATTTTCATTTAACATTGAAATTAATTTCGAAATATAAGATAATTTTAGGCTGAGTTCGATTTGAGTCTGTCTTTTGAAAAGGTCTGAAGGACGGGCAGAATTTTTGTGAAGCCATTAAAAATTTGATACCTTTCCTTAGCACCGGTCAGAACAATCTTTCCGGAAAAGAATACCAACAAAACAATCTTGGGCTCAACCAAATGGTAGACGAGTCCGGGAAATATCTCTGCTTCATATGAACAGTGGTTGCGGTGAGCAATGCTCAGGGCTTCCAAGTGGATATTGAAGCCCAGGTCACAACTGGCCACTATGTTCTGGATCTTAAAATTGAGAAACTTGACCTCATGTCCCAGTTTTTGTATTATTCTTGCAAATTTGCGAGCCGAAATTCGGGCTTGCTCTTCATCTTTAGCACCGGTGCAAACCATTTTGCCCGAAGCGAAAATCAAAGATGTCGTTCTCGGCTCACGTATTCTCATTATGACAGCGTTCAGGCGGTTCGGCTTATATTCAGCATTTTTGCAGTGGAGGGCAAGTTTCCTCAGAACCAGTCTAACTCCCAGATTGACTGTCGATACTATGTTTTGAAGAGTCGGGAAGGGCTCCGATACTGTTTTATCACTGATTGGCGCTATCGGTGCCATCGAAATAGCCATTGATTTCATCGGTGTAGAGATTTTTGCGTCAGTCTCTCCCAAAGCACTATTGCCCTTACAATTTGTGTCCATTACATCTTCTGAACTAATGTTCGGTTCCATAACCTTAGCAGACATTGTTTTTCAATTATCCAGGACAATTTTTAATTAATAAAAAATTTCGACCGAAAATTTTGAAAACAATGTTTGAAAGCAATGCTTAAAAAATGTGAACAGAATTTACACAAAAAATGCCTCTTTTATTGAACTTGCTTAGAAATGTAATTTTCCACGATATACACGAATACCCGGCATAAACTTGTAGTTTATATGCTGTTCAAAAGTCATTTGACCGGATTTATGTCTATCCATTCAAATAAAGTGCAAAATTATGGAAAAGAATTGAGTCTGAGCTTATGAGAAAACGTTTTATACATGATTGTTTTGGGCTTTTTCAATCCCACATTGGATATAACTTTGCAAAAATAAAGTCATATATTCATAGTTTGAGACATTTTTGTCGCCAACTCTTTCCAATATAATAAAATGGAATATTTCATCCAGCTCAGTGACATTTAAACAACAACCATTAGGTAGGTATAAACCGATCGATCTAGGTGGCATTTTCGAGACTAAGCAAACGAAACATAAAATCATTGATTTTAAATCATCAGAATTCGTAAATATTATGACTGAAACCAAAAGGTTTATTCAAAAGGACAGGTCGTTTATAATTAGAGGCCGCGGTTCTCGAAACCAAGAATTCAAGTGCGACTTTGAAAATGAAAGGCTTATGTAAATAAATGTATTCAAGTGTTCAAAACTAACTGTCAATTAGAGTTCAGTTGACTCCATTCGCCGCCGCAATCATTTCCTGAACATTATTTTAAAAACATTTTAGCCGTCAGTTTGCTCTCAAATCTGCTGCAAAACATTAAATCATATTTGAAAAAGTCAGAGTCAAAGGGCAGGGGCTTTGTCTGTATGTTGTGTTAAAATTAGCTAAACTTCTGATGATTTACTTTTCATCTGTTATATCTCAGTAAACAATTAAGACAAATAATTAAAGTTGATCCTGGAATATTCTTTGCTAAACATTAGTAATTTGCCAATTCAAAATTCAAAAATATTACCTAATTTGAATTTTAAATCAGCTAGTTTATAAAGCAACTGTGGAAAAATTCAATTTAAGTCTGGTAATAATCATTTAATTTGAACGCAAATCATTACTTCGTTGATTAGGTCATAAATTTCTTAACATTCATATCCAGAATATTTATTAACAATTTTCTTGAAATTACTCTTTGAAACGTTAAATAAAATTACTTCAATTGTTTGCGAATGCGATTAATTGTGTGTTTTATATCCGACAATAAATCAAACGCTGATTGCATTGACATTAATTTTGGTGATATTTTCTCACAAATAACTTATATTAGTCGACAATAAAAACATTCATTGGATTTAAATATTAAATGTATAGAAATTATTTGTGAGACACATGTTATGAAGGGTTGGCACAAATGTTTATTTTGGATAAATAGTTATTATAGCAGTTTTTGGGAAATTCTTCACCTTTGTACTACAAAAAGCAACATTTGAAATAATTTTTTCAAATAATTCTGAATTCTTACCCAAACCGATCTAGCTAATATTGATAGCAAACAAAAGAGAAAGTAATTTACTAATTCAAGCCATAACTCATATGATAATAAGTGAATAAAAATGATGCCCTAGTAAAACAAATAAATTTAAAATACAGAATGAAGTGATGAATAACTAATTTATTTATTAATTAATGGCAAACATTTAGAATACACTTTTTCTGCCAAACAATTCTCGTCGGTATAAAAACAGAGATATCCTGTCATTAATTTGTTGCTGAAATTGATTTACTCAATAATCAACTATTTTTTTCAGAATTCCAAATATTCAGAGAAAATTATGGAAGAAAAGGATCGATAAATTTTCACCGAAAGAGGCGGTCGTCAGCACAACATTCCAGTCAAGCGTTACATAAAAATTCTTGTGTTCATAAAAAAGGGCTTTTCAGAGCACTAATGGGTTTAAAAAATAATATAAGATTCAAATGAAAATAAAATTGGACTAAAGGTTCTGCACATCATAAGTACCGAAGAAAAATATTTTAATTTAGTTGAAGTGTACGAAAAATAAACACAAAAGTCTTAAATAATTCTCTCTCTCTCTCTCCCTCTCTCCC
>JAQIWP010000133.1:0-38206 GCA_034695525.1 Euzetes globulus
ATTAAATGACCGGTCATTGCATTGAATTGATTATAAAGACCGGTCCTTATAACTGATGTCTAGAAGAAGGTGGTCCTAAAGTGATGATCTATAAGGACATAGCAACCAATTGTTTGAGACCGAAATCCCCGAAATGACTTATAAGGACCGGGCCTTAAAGCCCACCTAAAAGGGTAGATATCGACAAATGTGCTTTGCTCTTTCCCTTACAAGCCTTACTAGCGTCTTTAATTGTTTGACCTCTTTCAAACTTCCTACTGTTACCAGTGGCCATAAAATCAAAAAGCCCCTTAGCTCAATCAACCCGAAACACATACCGTATTCCCTGACTCGCAGTCAGGGAATACGGTAACTGAAATATTAGACATATAAACACTTGAAAGTTGTCAGTTCCCATAAAGTGGAGCAGTAAGCCCCCTACTACCCTTTTCCCTGGTCTTTAAAGCCATGGTTTTATAAGCCATTTCGGGTGTTTTAGCCAAAAACAATTGGTTGCTATGACTTTATAGATGATCTATAAAGCTTCCCATATCTAGCTATCAGTTATAAAGTCACTGACTTTATAGACGATTCAATGCAATGACCGGTCATTCTATTCAGTGAAATTATTTCTCTATTATAGCTCTCAATTATAATGTCTAACATTCAGACCGGTCTTCAAATCAATTAATTTAAGATTAATTTCAGTTCAAATCTGTTTTATTCAAAAGAAAAAAAATAAAATTGTTTTTGAGCGTCACTTTGAATGTCTTTATATTTATCACTCATTTTTAAAACTATTCAATGGATAAACGCATTGACAGGAAACCAAACATAAAGGAAATGATTTTTAATTCAACAAATTCTTTTAGGAATTTGTACTTCTTTACAGTTTTCATAGAATGCTTTGAAATTGCATATAAAGTCATGGCTTTATACCGTTCCCAAAATACTATTCGTTACCATGGTTTATAGATCATCTATAAAGCCACCCTTCTCCTAAGAATGGCATGGCTTTAAAGACCAGGGAAAAGGGTATAAACGAAGTTGACATTTTACCCAGAACTAGCTGATCAGGGAAAACAAAAGTTTGCATTGTTTAATGTTTAATAAGGCTCCTAAATGACCATGGTTTGTTGGTAAACTGTATTTGTTTATTGAATAAAAGAGTAACAAATAAGGGCCGAATTTATATCCCGAACCAATTGGGAACGTTATGTCTTTTGTTTTTAAAAGTTTTTCGAACGGCTCTTAATTTTCCGAAATCTATTTCGTTTTGGGCTCCTCTCAGCTCTTTTGATAAGTCTTCAGATTTGTCTTTAGGGAACAGATCCGGAAACTCGAATTTTATCTCTTTTGGCTAAAAAGTCAAATATATTAAAATGGATTAAATGATGAGTCGAGTCATACCATATCAACGATAGCGGTCTTATAGTCGTCCTCTTTAATCAAATATTGCTTTCCTTTGGCTTTCTTGATGTCTCCGCAGAAGACATGAGTGGTCACATTAACGACCCGTATTTCATAGATTTTCTCCAAATAGTTTTTTACGTCCCATTTGGTCATACTTTCAGTCAAAATAATAATTCAAATCAATATTAAATTCATTTCCAATATTCAGACAAATTTAAATTCCTTTCATCAAAATTTTTACAATTTATAGCTTTCGAGTATTTCAACTAAAATCTAAGGCAAACCAATTGGTCACCCAATTGGTCCCCCAACAGGTCTCCCGCTAAGTCTATAGGAAAAGAGGATTCTTTTCTGGCACTTAGTAACTGTCAAGGTAATTTAAAATGAAATGTTCAGTTACTAGACTGGGATTTTGAACTCAAGTTGATGTCCAGGTATCGGGTCTTTAGGCTTCTTCAGAATCATCCAAAAGTCGGGCAAAAAGATTCTGAGCTGAGGATTACCCAAAACATATCGCGGATACCTTTTGGTTATGGAGAATAAGTTTGGTCAGTTAATGTGAGAAACTGAATTAAATACGAACCAACGCGAGGACATTCTCTTCTAACCTTCAAATTCAATTACATTAGTTGAATATTTCCTCAAAAATAACAAAACATTGACTTAACATTTAAAAGCAGTAATCAAAAGATGGAGCTCCTGGTTATTTTTCTATTCTTATCCAATCAAATTCTGATTTAGTCAGCATGGTTGACCCAACAAGGTCATCTTGCAAATACTTTATATCCAAATTTAATACAATTAAAAGTTAAATAACAAATGAATAAGAATATTTACTATATCTAAACAATTGTAATAATTAAACTCGCATGCTTACTCTTACTTTTACTCTGAATTATATAATAATAGAATCGAGGTTTTACTGTACTTTCTCTTAGTCGGAAATTCCTTTATTTTTTAAGTGTTATTTGAATTTCACTTTTAATCACTAAAATCGACAAAAAAAGTGAATTTGTTTGAGTGAATCCAGAAATGAATGTCTCGAACGATAAAAAGCATTGCTTTCAATATCAGATAAATAATTCAATTGATTTAAACAAGATTTTGCTTAAATAAATGTCTGATTAATATCTGATTCTTGAATAATAGACTTTTTTTTAATAATTGATTTCAATTATTATTAATGATTATAACTTGAAAATCATTCTAAAATTATTTGCAATTAAGTAATCTTTTCTCGATTATCGACATTTCCTTCAAATCTTTTGATAAAATAATATTCGTTGTGAAATGAATCGCTTATTAAATGAAATAATTATTGAGATTATATCTGATTATAAAAATTTGGTCTTTAATTATTGAAATCCTAATAATTTAAACATATTTTAATACTCAGATAAACATTTTTAAAGATTTGTGTAATTAATGATCTGTTCTTAAGTAAAAAGTTCTTCCATTTAATCAATTAAAAGATGACAGCAACTGATAATCGAGTGGCCAAGTGGTACCACGGTGGTCTGGCCAGTGCTGGGGCTGCCTGTTGTACCCATCCGTTAGATTTGCTGAAAGTCCACCTGCAAACGGCTACTTGTAAGTCCAAAGTGGAAAGCGGATCCGGGTCCAAGTCGGGGCTCGTGGCCAACACTATGGTTATCATAAGAAGCCAGGGCTTTATGGCTCTGTATAACGGTCTGACAGCTTCTCTGTTACGCCAATTGACATATTCGACGACTCGCTTTGGCATTTATGAAGTGGCCAAACAGCGACTATCTAAGCAAGGTGAACAAATACCACTTCTACAAAAAATATTGTTAGCCGGTGTTTCGGGCGCCGCCGGAGGCTTTATCGGTAGGCATTCCTTTCGAATATAAGAAAACTTATTCTAATGAGTGGTGACGATAAGGAACTCCGGCCGATATGGTTAACGTCCGAATGCAGAACGATATCAAATTAGTGGCCCATCAAAGACGTAACTATAAACATGCCATCGATGGCCTCATTCAGGTCTACAGACATGAGGGCATCAAATCTTTGTTTAACGGGACGACAATGGCCACCACTCGCGCTGTTATGATGACTATCGGACAGGTATAGGACTGGTCATAGCATTTATCTTATGGAGTATTGTTTGCAATAGTTGTCGGCTTACGACCAGTTCAAGTATATTCTCATCTCTAACGCGCCCAATATTTTTGGTGATAACTTATTAACGCATTTTACGGCCAGTACTTTGGCCGGTGCTGTGGCCACAACTTTAACACAACCGGTATTTCAATGTCTTTAACTGAAATGGTTTTCACAAATTATTTTCAATTTGTATGACAAGTTGGATGTCCTGAAAACTCGTCTAATGAACGCCTCGCCCAACGAATACCAAAGTATTGGTCAGTCTATTAAATTATTATTCAAGGAGTCGGGTGCCATCGGCTTCTTCAAGGGCTATGTTCCCGCATTCATAAGACTTGCGCCGCAAACCATCCTTACGTTTGTCTTTTTTGAACAGTTGAGACTCAGGTTTGGAAACTTAAGAAGTGCTTACAATTGAGATAATTATTAAAATATAAGTCAATTGACATCAGCTATGACTCAACTCTAAGATATTTGCATTTAATTAGAATTAATATATTAATGACACGAATATCCGGTGAAGTGATTAGTCGTCTATTTGTTAATTAAACATAAAATAGTTTTATTTACTTTATTTAAAACTTTTATTCTGAAGTATCAATCATTTAATTAATGTTTTAATTTAAATTAAAATTGATTTAATCGTAAGTCAGTTAATGAGCACAAAATGAAACAATAAATGGGAGAGAAACCAAATAAGTGGTTGACATCTAACCAGAACAGCCCCGACATCCGCAGTGAATGCATTCGACAATAGTCTTGCCCTCTTCCAGTTTTTCTCTGGGCACCCGACAAATACAATTGGTCCCAAAATTTGTATCTCTCACTTGAATACAACGCAGACAACACAAGTTCTCATAGCCTGAAGACATTAAAGGAATATATTTGAGTTAGTGGTTACACCATGGTCATATAGTGGTCATACCTTGCTTCTTCCATTTGGCGATCAGCGCCTGGTCTGCAATCCGTTGTTTTAAACAATAGTCATAGAGTTCTCTTGAAATGGCTTTACGTTTGTAGAAGAGGTCATAAATATAACGACTTCTTTGGTGATGTATTTTGAAGATCGGCCACAAAGCCTCAGTTCGACGCTTGCCTTCGTGTGACTCCGTCTCCGCCTCTCTCATCTTCGCCTCCAATTCTTCGAGAGTAGGCTCAATCAGTTCCCAACCCTCCGGCGGTGGTTTGGATTTTAATCTTCTTATTTTTGGCATTTAGTAACAGTCAAAGTGATAAATGTCTGGATTCAAGAAAATCAGTCAAATCTGAATCAATTGAATACTAAAAATGAAAACAGATTTTGTTAACTCATTCAGAAATTACGTTCAAAACCAAAACTATTAACCGAAATATTTGATGAAATACCGGAAAGTTCCAGTCATTATACGGATAGCACTACCGGTACATAGAATACATGGCAAATCTTTAAACTGGCCTAGGTAGCCTCTTTGCGTCACCAGGACATTTTTAGAGAAAAATAACCGGATATTCTCTACCATAATATCACGAAACAAAAAATTGGATAATTGGGAAATCAGTTTTAATTTTTGCTGTTTCAATGCTGTGCTACCACATGCTGTGCTAACCCACGCCCTCTCGGAACTACTCCTTTATAATAGTCTTGTACGACGAATACCCAAGATTAAACTCTTTTAAACAGAAGGTCAACTTCAGACACACCTTCAGACATGACTTTTTTGGTGAAATTTTGGTAAAACTAAGTATTTGTAACAAATAAATACAATTTGAGGTGATTTACAATTGTGGAACAGTACCACTGTTTGGCCACTATCAGGACAGGACACTTATAGCCTCTTTCTTACATTTATTTGACTTATTTTTACAATTTTTATTAATATAAATGAAGAAAACCATAAATAAGTGATGAGTGGTTCAAAAAAAGAGTCCTCTCATACGTCTTCCCATTCCCTGTCGATCGTAAAGAATATTGAATTTGTTGACGAATTGGTTCATATCATTGGATCCTTTGGTCAACATTCCTAAGTATGTGAGGAGCGCCACATCATTGCATTGGTTGTAAAAGACTTCACTGAATTTGTCGGAACTAATGACAGGCAAACGATGACATAAATTATAAGTTTGACGAAGAATTTCATGATTCCATTCGACACTTTCGTTGCGAACGTCTTTCACATAATCGAGAATCAGCCGAACCCTATCCCTAAGCATTTTGACGGCACTGTATTGGACGCGAAGGTGTTCCGTAACCAATGAGTTTGCCATCTGACCGGACTGTGTGGTAGCGGTCATCCTCGCCATGTGGTCCAAACCAATCCTTTCTGCCTCTTCAGTGGCCAAAGTAAAAGGAATGTCGATGAAGAGCATAGTGGCGTTCCCATTCACTAAGTCTATCACCGATTCGTACAATTTGATCGGAAGTCCTGTGTGACGGGTCTTACCACATATAACACAATTAGAAAATCATTTACTCAATACTTGAATACAAACCATTGGATTCAGTTTCATAAAGAGTGGACTTTCGTTGATTTCGATGATCTGTTTATGTATTTTCATGTCTGAGCCGTTGGGTGCGTCGCCACTGGTATACCATCCGAGGAAATCCAGATCAGGAAAGACTTGTTTGAATTGACTCTCTTTCGTGTTATAATAGTCTCTGTCGATGACGACATCGCTTTCTATTCGGTCAAAGTTTAGCTCAAATGAGTTCATTATCTCAATATTGCGTCCATTTTGTCGTCCGATAAGAGCTCCGATCACTTGTTCGTTGCTATTCTCTTGCGCTCGGATTCGAGTCCAGTGCTCCGACACATTCATTATGACTAACGGATGTAATGACACAGAAATGGCTGCAGCCGTAACCGATGTCGAGGCCATAACCGATGAAGAATCGATGTCACCATTGGTAGAGTTACCGATCGGTTCGCTTTCCATTTGTTGAGGCAATACTTCTCGTAAGACATTCGGCTCAGGAGTCAGACCCGTCTCTTCTGACGGCTGACAATCCATTTGTTCTGTTTCTTCTAATGAAGACATTTTCATACAATTGTCTGAAAACTAATATTTAAAAAAGAAATTATAATTTTATTTGAATTTGTTTTCAAACTAAAGATATTTTGCAATATTTGAGAAAACAATGGAAACAAATGATAGCCAAACAACTGATATATTGACTAAAACTACAGTTTAAACCATTTTCTATCATTTTGTTATATTTTGTTATATTTTGTTATATTTTGTTATATGTCATTCATTTCTTTAATTTAAATTTTGTTTTAGGTTTAAATTGAGCATGTACATGGACCTTTGATAAAATTTGATCCGATCTAAATATTAAATTACTAACTTGTTTATCGTTATTTAGTTAAGCTATTGATTGAATGGGTTTGAGTGTATGTGATGGGAAAAGTGAGGATTTGTGCACTCTTTGGACTCTTGCAATAGGATCACAAACAGACTGACTTTGATTTCCATTAAATTCTTTAAAACTCTTATTATTTGTAAAATGTTTCGAAGTTTTACTAAACAAATGACTTTTGTGTTGATATCCACTCGAAAGCGTCTGAATTCGAGTCAATTGACTCGAAATCAATCGATTAAAACAAAATTATCGAAGTTTTCGAAGAGTTCGCCGATTTTTTTCTCACTTCTGTTCTGGAAATCAAAAGAAACGAAAGTAAATGAAAAGCAATTCATGTCAGAAACGATAACTCCTTTGGACGAACTGAACACCGAATCGATGCGATCCAAGTTTGAGTTATTCGTAATGAAAGCCCAAAAAGAAGTTTGCGATCAGTTGCAGGCTATTGAAGACAAGAACGACATGGATGCTGACCACCAATCAGTTCAATTTAAAGTCGATCGATGGAAGAGAGAAGAGGGCGGAGGAGGTATCACGTGTGTCATTCAAGATGGTCAGGTATTCGAGAAGGCCGGGGTCAATATATCTGTTGTTGGAGGCAACCTTCCGGCTCCAGCAGCCCAGCAAATGAGGGCCAGAGGAAAGGCATTCAAAGAGAATGCTGACTTGAAGTTTTTTGCCTGTGGTATCAGTTCTGTAATACATCCACGGAATCCAAACGTTCCGACCGTTCACTTCAACTACAGATACTTTGAAGTCGAAGACGTGACAAATCAAGAGAAGCATTGGTGGTTCGGTGGCGGCACTGATATGACACCATATATTCTTGACGAAAGTGATGGCAAACATTTTCATAAGACATTGAAGAAGGCTTGTGATCGACATAACAAAGAGTATTACTCAAAATTCAAGAAATGGTGCGATCAGTACTTTTATATCAACCATCGAAAAGAGAGCCGGTATTATCTCTACTATCGATTTGATTATTCATTAAATGTATTCATTACTTCTGTACAACAGAGGAATCGGTGGACTCTTTTTCGATGACTTGGATTCCCCGAACCAGAAGGAAGCGTTCGCTTTCGTCAAGTCTTGCGCTGACGCCATAATTCCCTGTTATATACCGATTGTCAAGAAAAATGCCAATAAAGGCTATTCCTATGCGGACAGACAGTGGCAGCTCTTGAGGAGAGGGAGGTCTGTATGACGGGTCAAATCATATGTTTCAATAACTATTTCTTTTCAGATACGTTGAGTTTAACCTAATCTACGACAGGGGAACAAAGTTCGGTCTCTTCACACCCGGGGCTCGTTATGAAAGTATCCTAATGTCGCTGCCTTTGGTGGCCAGATGGGAATACTGCCACTCTCCTGAAACCGGTTCTAAAGAGGACCAACTTCTTCAAGTCTTGAGAAATCCTAAAGAATGGGTTTAAATATAATAATTGGCAAAAACTTATTTAATAAAATGTTTTCTTTTAAAAAATTTTATTCAAAATTGTTATCGTTTTCAATAAAAACTTCAATTAACGAAATGGAGGCAAACATATGCCAACTGAGCCAATCATTTGCGCCAACCCCCTAACCATCCCTTAACAAGTCCGGTTATTCCAGAAGCTTTTGGATTAGCTTTTTCTGCTTCCAAAGAAGGGAAGGTTATATGATTCAAAGCCAAATCAAAAAATAATGGTTTGCACGGAATCGGTCGGAATTCTGGCGGAAAATGAGCCAAATATGAGGAACCGTTGAGTAATTGGTTGTCCTCATAGTATGTGTCCAAACGGGATATCAATGGCTATTATGAATATATTTTTAATTAATTTGAATTTAGTTGAGTTTAGTTTAATAATTACCGATACAATTATCTTGGGTTTAACCTGAGAACTGGTATCGTCTTTCATTAGACAACTTGCATAAGTGGTAAACTTCTCGGACTCGCTTCGGGCCAACAATTGTCTCAACTCTTCTATCATTTCCTTAGAATAGAATTTGAAGGATAAATAACATAGATTTTGAACTTAAATTACTTTTGGAGTGTTTTTATCTTTAAGAGCTGTCTCACAATAAAGGGCCGAACGGTGGAGAAGTGCGACCGACTCCTTCCAACTATACTTGGCCACATTACCGATATGATAACAGCGGAAAGCTTTAAAGGCAGTTATCTTTACTTCCATTTCTTTTTGAAACTTTTCTATCGATTCATTCGAAGGGAAATATTGATCGAAAGGCAAGGATTGTATTTCGACAAGACTTCCGATTATTGTTTCGAACGGACGGACCATATCTGAAGAATTGTGGAGTGTTTTGATTAACTGTAAATTCCTGCGAACCGTCAGATCGAGTCTCAAATATGAGAGATAACAATAGAGTGCAGTCTTTTCACTGTTTGATTCCCTCAACAGCTGAAGACAATCACGACATTCGAATAGTATTTTCTCGAATTGAGATACTTTTGACGATTGGGAACAAACCATGTCTTGCATGAGGAGCAGAAACGCCCGAATCTTTTCTTGTTTCACAGCAATAGTTTTGCCCAACCATTGAATTTCACTCAAAGTAACCGATTGTTTCTCTCGAGTTTGAAGTATAAGTTGCTGTCAAAGAGTTCATAAAATCAGAATCAAATGAATATTCGGAAAGACTTACATCTAATTTGTTGGACAACAACTGGTCGTCCACTTCGTCGGCTTCGCTCTGCATTTTAATAAAATCTTGAGTTTTGATGTCTTGCTCTCCAATATTGAACGCACAGTATCTGAGCGTTGGTTTAATTTCATCACATCTTTGTTTGTAATGAATGGCCACTTCTTCGTCTCCGATGGCTTGGAATAATTTGTCATAAATGATTTGGGCCTTCTTCAGATATTCATTGGCTTTATTCCATTCTTCAGTTTCAAAGTAGAAAAGTCCGGTCAGATATGACGCGTAAGCACTGGACTCGAGTTTGGTTCGGGCGTCACATTTGGTTGGACTCGAGTTACAAATCGACTGCAAATTGAGGGCATATTTTACAGCCTTTTGATATTTACGGACCAAATGAAACTTCTTCCGCGGCTCAGTATTGGCCTCCTGTTTCAGTTGCATGGCGTGAGCCCACGACCGCTCGGCCGACATTAGAGGTATCAGTAGATATCTGAGTGGATCTTTTTTCGACTTTTTGGCGTCCAATACCATCTGATTGGTGACCAATTTATGCTGAAATGTGGATCTGGTCTTTCCTGTACTCTGAACAAAATTAAGAGACCGTCTGATTCGCCGAAGACGTCGACTGCAATACTGACGGTATCGCTGATAATCGCCGTGTTTTAAGCCGTGTTGTGACTGACATTCTTTCAAGACGTGAAGAACTGATTCCATTCAAAGGACAGCTATTAATAATACAATTGATTGAGTCATTGATGGACTTACTTTCGAAAGTAATGGAGTCTTTGTGTGAAATGCCATCGATTTGGTTGTCCTGCAAATCGAGACCAGAAGTTGAAGACACGTCGCTCTCAACCATAACTGTGACGAACACTCACTCTTCACATCCGACTACACGTTATTTATGTCACCAATAGTTCCCGTCTTCGTTCATATCTTGTAGTAACACTCGTGGCGTCTAATCTGATTCTCCATTCTTTTATAGATTGCTTTCAAATGCCTTTCACTGGAATTGAATTAATTTAATTTTACTTATTATAAACCAAACGATTTGAATATCTTTATGAAAGACTTGATATTCAATAATTTGGACGACTTTTCATTAGAAGGATTAGAGCCGACACTAAGCGGCGCTCAAATACAGTCAAACAATTATTTGGGGAACAAATTTGCCATAATTTTTATGGAGAATATTCTCCAACTGATTGACTATTTTTCTACAATTAATTGTTTCATTGAATAGATTACGAAATGCCGATAATGTAAACAACTTTCGGACTTTTTAAACAAATTAATGTTTATTTGCAATTCATTAGAAAATATTTGAAATGTCAGACAATTTATATTCCAGAGATTTAACCGATAAGCCAGACATAGATTTATGGCAAATGAGTTTTGCAAGAAGTGACCAAAATGTCAGTCAAAGGCGAAGAGTTGAGTTCGATGTCCAACAAAGACTGACAGATCCGTCGGCTTCCAAAACTTTTCAAAGAACTACATTGAAATCCGAATCTATTGTTAATCAGTCGATGATAGATATATCAGAACCAGAGATGAAGATAGCGGTCATAGTCTTGGAATCGGTCAATGGTTTTAGTCAACATTTTTTAATGCATCCATTTGTTGTCATCAGAAGACAAACTCAAGTAAATTGAATTCCAGAATAAATTTGTTTTTTATTTTGTTTGTAATCCAAAGGTTAACCGAAAGAGTCGTTCTTATCATTTAATGCCTTTGACTGTAATGGCATTTATAGCTCGCATTCAATCAAAACAAGGTTTTGTTGTCCTTTGGAAAGGAATTACAAGTGTTTTCATCACTAAAGCCATACAAATAGGCTTTGAATCGCTGGTCACAGAAGTGACGCCATTTATCAGGTATTTTGTTGGACTCGGACATAAGGCCTGTAAGAGAGGCCATTTAGTTGGCCTCTATGTTCAGTGTTATTCTCTAAATAAATGAGATGGTTACTGCCAAAATATCCCTTTCTCAAATTAATGATTTGTCCACAGACAGGTCGAGGAACAGTACAAAAACTTTTATATAAAAATAGACCGTTTTTTAATTAAATTTGATTGAATTGGAAGAATTTAATTTGAAAGTTACCGCCACTAAAATACAAACTTTTCATATTATACTGACATTTAGACAGTTAGTCATTAATTCTAACAAAACAACAGTTTTAACGCAGTTACACATCTATTCTAATTTTTGAATTGAGCTAGATATCTTTTCAGGTTCTATTTTTAAATTAAACACTTATAGAGCCGACAATTGATTATCAATTTTAATGCCCACTAAAACTCTGAATGTTAATATTTGATTAATAATTTGGAGTTTTGAACTTGCACATTCACCAGAAAGCAATATTGGAAAGTAGTGGTCGTTTAAAATTAAGAATAAATGCATAAAATATTGGTTGTAAGCCATATGTCCTAATCAGGCCTTATGTAGAAGTCTTGCCTTTAGACTGAATGGAAGGGAAGTCTGATTTTTATATAATTTGTTAGGGATCTAAGTTCTAAACGAATGACTTTTGAAACGGTCGTTCAACACTTGATGTTAAAAGGAGTGTCCATATTAGTGGTGACGCCGTTCTTGTGCTCCAGTTGTGTGGAAACAGTTCAGAGTTCTATTGCGAGCGAAAATCCCGGAGTATTTGATTCCATAAAAGAAGGGTTTTTCCGATTGACTCTCTGGGAAGTGGACAGAAAGCTACCGATTTGGCTGTTGTGGGGACCGACACTTTCCTATCATTTAAGTCATTATTTAATCTCTAGTTTCGTTCGAAAGGCTACTATTTTATTGAAAAATGATTGCAATTCTGATTCGGAAAATATTAGTAAATGGAGGAACAAATACAATGACATAATCTGCAGCTTTTGGGGGCAATTGGTTGCAGACATAGCACTCTTCCCATTATCGACAGTCATAACCAGGTATACATTAGTTACTTAACAAAACTATTAATTGAACTTGTGCAGACTCTACCTTCAGGGCACACGTACTCTAATCGACAACGTAGAGAAGTCCAATGCTGTCACTCCTATTATTTCCAACTATGAGTCCACCAGTGAGTGCTTCTTCTCAATAGTCAAAGAGGAGGGAAGACTCGGTCTCTTTAAAGGGTTTGGAGCTCTTGTTCTTCAATATTCTATTCATTACTCAATTATACGATTGACTCAATACTGTTTGAAGAAAACAATTTCTGGTTTGAAAGATGAAAATAAATTTTAATGTTTTTTTTTATAAAAAAGGTATATTGTATTAAACAAATGTTTCCAATAAATTATTGATCAGTGAATTTGATTTTTTTGGCCAAAGGTTTTTGGTTTAAATTGATTTTGAGTTTGTCTTTAGCCGAGCGCTTTGCGGCCCACGACGGGTGAACCTCTTTGTCCAAAGGATTCTTTCCATTGTTGTCTACAAATTAAAAGCATTACTTTCTAAAGGCGTGTCATTCAAAACAAACCTCTATTCGATGGTTTCGTTTCAAACTTTTTCGGCTTCAAATTCTTCCGATTGTGGACTGAATGACCACTTTTTCGACTGGTTTTGGAAAATTTATTTTTCGTTTCTTTTGAACCAAACTTTTCGTTTTTGAAATTCTTTTTAAAATTCAATTTCTTCTGATCTTCATCTGAGTTGTTATCTGATTCTTCGTCTAAATTAGAATCTTTTGATAAGAAGAATGGATCCGATTTTGGCTTTTTATCTTCAGAATCGTTTTCTGTATTAATAGTATTTTCTTCATTTATCTTCTCCTCCTTTTTGGAAACTTTCTTCTCTTTTGAGATCAGTTTCGTCGTTTGTTTCTTAGAGACAACTTCTTTTGGCTGAAGACTTTCTGATTTGTGTTCAGGTTCTGATTGTATACCGTTTTGTTGGTCATCAGTTGTCAATCCCTTCTTCTTAAGAATTTTATTCTTTTTGATCAGTTTCTTCTGCTGCCAGAGCTCTATCTGTGAGGGCAGCCATTGATCGCAATTTGGATTTTCATCTTTGAATTTATTGACAACTTTTTCGATGTTTTCGTTGACACCAATTCGGGCCAAAGCTTTCGATTCAACCGAACTTCGGCTCTAATTATCGTTAATATTGAAATAAAATGCAAAACAATGGATAAGACCTACGCTTTTAATGATGTCTTCAAAGTATTTCTTCGTTTGAATTAAAGCCTGTTTTGAGACTTCGTCCACATTTACGCCATTTATTGCAATCAATTCTTTCTTTTTATTATTGATTTTATTTTTCAGTTTTTTGGCCGACTTTTCAATTCTTGAGAAAAACAAATGAAATCAATAATTAAATGTCGAAATGAATTGAAACAAATTAACTGTTTATCGAGTCTGAGCTCCAATTTCTTGATTTGTTTGTTTAGCTTTTGTTTAACCAAACGCTTAACATTTCGCACAATTTTCCGCATCAATATTATCTACAATATAATTAAATTATAATATTCAACATCAAACATAACAAAATTAACCTGATTATTCACTAAATCTTTATCCATTTCGGTCTAATAGTTAACAAAAATTGTGAATTCAAACAAAACATGTGATCAAAGACTGAAAAATGTGGACAAACTTTGGTCTCTTTAATCCCTGAATAATATTTGTCTCCATAAGTAATGTTTCATTTCATAAACTAATTATTTAATTTCTAATCCTTTTAATTATTTATAACATTTCCAACTTTCTGTTCATGTTTTTATCAAATATATATTAAATATATATTTTTTAAAATTAAAAGCATTTAAATAAGAATTTATAATAAAAATTTGAGTGAAGGAGAGTTTGTTAGACGTATTTGTTTTTATGACTTTTGAAAGTTAGGACCGAAACGCCATTAATCGAGTATTTTGTGTACTTTATAAACATTTTGGTTAATCGTAAGTATAATTCATTTCTAGAGTTCTCACAATTCAAGTGATTTGATATTTGCAAAGAATAATTGAGAAGATGTTTAGTCGCGTTCTGTCCATCACTTCCATCGTCAGAAATGCACCCAAATTGCGACCAATTAACGCATTTAACGGTAAATTCATTCCTAATCTAATAATCAAATCTCTTGTAACCAAATTTTAAAGACTATTCTAACTGATCTTGATCAATTTTAAATACAATTAGATAATGGGACACATTATTACCCAATTTTTTAGTATTAGATAAGTGACACCAAAACTGAATTAACAATAAATGGTTAATAGTAATGGAAGTGTTTATTAAATTGATACTAATTTCCGAGAAATAGTCCCCCGGAGTGTCCGCCTTCCCCCAGATCTTTGAAAATGACTGATTTGTTGATACTATTTTAAGTGCGATGTCTGAGCAGTTCCGGAGTTTCAAATCCAGGGCTGGCGGTCCCAAAACATGGCCGGAAAGAAACAGAGGAAGAGTTTGACCAGAGATACATAAATTACTTTAACCGCAACGAAATCGATGGCTGGGAAATCAGGAAAGCCATGAATGACATGCATGGCATGGATTTAGTGCCCGAACCAAAAGTGGTGATCGCAGCTCTTCAGGCTTGTCGTCGGGTCAACGATCACGCCCTGGCCGTCCGATACTTAGAAGCCATCAAAATGAAAAGCACCGGAAATCCAGAAATATATCCCTATATTATTCAAGAGATCAGACCCACACTCGACGAGTTGGGGATCAGCACTCCTGAAGAGTTGGGTTACGGCGAACCCGAGTTAGCTCTGGCCAACCCCTATGACATGCATTAATAAATTATTGCTTTCTTGATATTAATAAACAGTCAGTCCTTACATATTATTGATAAATATCTATAAAAGTCTTATTTGTTTCAATTTTAATGAATAATTGTTTCATTCGATAAATAATAATCACATGAATTGAAAAATAATTAAAATTTTTGGAAACTTAGGATAAAAATAAATTAGTTTAAAAATTAACAATTTTTCGTTGACTTAATTATATTAGAAAAATGAAGAAATCAGTCATTAAATGCTTTTAAAAACAATGGATTCCTTCAAAAATGAACGAAATTCGCATTTGTTTTAATTAAATATAAACACAAAACTCAATAAAAAAATTTTGAACATTAATTAGAGGTTCGGTTCGTTTATAGTTAACTAAATATATTATAAGTGAAAATTGAATAAATATTACAAAACTTTTGATTAACAAAAAAAATCGATAATTTGTCAAAAGAGGCACTTATTTAATAAATGATTAGTTTGTGAGTAAGCAGTCATAACAAGGTCTATTCCGATTAGAATAAGGGCATGACTTAATTCTGATGAAATGATGTGTTCATGTGATGATCAAATTTATGAGTGAATGAGTAAAAGTCAGAATTGAGTCCGAGTTATGACCGTTGCCCACAAAACAGTCCTTACATATAATCTAATTGTTAACTTATAACAGAATTATTCCGTTTGAAAGCATTTTGATTGGAATTTTTGACAAAAAATGTATAATACTATTAATGAGTGAATGATTGGCACGAATTGAACTTTGAAGCGATTCTGAGATTCAGACCACAATCGGATAAAATCCTCGTCTTTTATATAAATAAAATAACAAAAATACAGAACTAATTGTTGAGTAAATTCTATGTTAATTTCTAACAATTACAGGACTTCTCAAAACGAGAGCGCTTTCGGCAGAAATGATGGGCAGACCATTGTTTCGATGATAATTAATTAGATGACTAACGCTTTCAAATGTCTTGTCTTTTGTTCGAACCTTTGAAAGAAGTTTTTAATTAAATTTCGCTTTCAATAAGTTAACAAATATTTGTATAAACAAATACTTACCACTCCTTCGGGATCGACTAAAAGCAGGTGTTTTCTAATTCCACTTTGCATTCCTGTGAGGACATACTGTCCGGGTGAGCCCTGAGACTCTCTGACCAGAAAATCTCCGTCTTTAACGACCAGTTCCTCGCTTTGCTTTCGACTAATGGGTCCGTGAAACCAGTCCTCTTTCTCTAACTGCAAATCAATACAGTTTTTCGTTTGTGACGCACTGATCACCAGTTCGGGTGTGACCGCAGCCAAAGCACTATTGAATGGCTCTACAGATTGTATCACAGATTAGTTGAGACGACTGATCAGAATTGGTTAGAATGTGATGACTTACGCATATCGAACGGGTCTTTCATTGTTTGTGCCGACGATTCTAAAACTGAGTCATTTGTTTTGATTTGATTATTAGGTTTAGTTGAGTCCTCTTTCGAACAGTTGACATATTGAGGCTCTAACCGATTACTCTGATCGGTAGACTCGATGTGAGGCACTGTGTGGTTGGCCTCGTCCTGAATATCGATATTCAAATCGATTAAATTCTGACTATTTTGTTCATTTGAGGTCAGAGTCGTCTTTTTAAGTGCAGATCGGGGGGCAGCCGTTGGCAGCCTCTGAAATGTAACGTTTTCTTTAGAATTGTCATAAGAGTCGTTTGACGGCAAGTCTGGCGGTATTTTTCCGGGTAAGTCATTGTAATACTCTCTATCGTCGAGTCTTCCATTATTGTTATTATTATCGTTATTATTGCTGTTATTCACCAAATTTGTTGTGGAACTGACAGCACAAACACTTTCAAGCCTTCAATATATCCTGAATTAGAAATATGAAAATCCTTTGGATTTGAATAAATACCTTTCATTGGCTGAACTACTTCTGGGACTTCTTTTGAGAAATTCTTTGAATCGGAGTTCAAAAGCCTGTCCAATAGTAGTGATGACATCTTGAGCCAGTCCACCGCCACACTCCAGAACAAAACAGGCTCTTCCATACCTCTGATCTTTTGCAACATAGGCTACAAAATCCAGGGTATCCTAAAAATAAGGTATTCATTAGATTTGAATGACTTTCAATAGGTTTGAATACATACGGCATCGCCTCCGGAGGCAAACGATATGTTCGGCATTTCATGTCTGGCGATATTCTGCAAAACAATATATCAGTTAAACTAATGAAGTCAACAATAAATCAAATTATGACTAACCTCTCCCGTTTCGATGACAGTCAAATGCAGAAATGAGCTTGTTATTACTAAATTGACATCAGCTCCTGCACAATCTGGTAGATATATTGGAACAAATTTAATTTTCAATTTATTCAATTGTTTAAAATCAATTCTAACCCATATTTGGATTGTCGGCTAACATCCTATTAATGCGTTTCTCTGGCCGTCGCTTTTTGTCTGGAGTTTTAAGTCCACCGCTTTCACAGACTCTGTTTATACATTCCTTTGCAATTTGGGACCGGGTCTCGAAATCAAGACTTTTCATAGAAGTATTAATTCCAAGGCATCCGACATACTGTCAAATAAGGAAAGATAGAAACTATTAGTAAAAAGTTGTAGAAAATAACATAATATAATTGAAAAATATTCATGTTTTGTGTGAATTGTGGTATAAATGCCAGCCATTGATTATGTTTTAGAATATAAAAGCTTTTAATATTTATTCGGTTATTGTTAGCACAGCTGTACTCTCAAAGGTCTTCCATTGGGTACAAGTGAAGAGCTTAATCTGGAAAATGTTTGGATACATTGGTGACAATGGCAATTATTCCTACTACTTTTACTATTTTGGGTTTGGCTCTCATTTAAGTCTTGAAAAGAACTTAATACTACACTCTATACGACTTCCGGTCGAAGAGATGAACGAAGCAAATGACAAAACAGAGTCGGCCTTCGAATACGAATATATCGCTGAAAATATTTCTAATAAACATCACGAGTGAAGGGTTTCCTCAGATAAGAGGCCTCTCAATAATTGATAGTTTAACATTTATTCAACATATTCATAGAAATGTAAGCAAGAATATTTGTTCTTTCAATTAATCCATTGATTACAAGGCATGAAATATTAAAACTATTAAAAGTAGTCAATTGTTTAGTTAACAGATTAATGAATAAGAAACTGATGTAAAACTTGAGTCTCCAAACAGAAAATGATTGTCTTAAGCGTAAAAAGAAGAAAAGTTGAATGAATTGTCGACTAATTGGGTGAAGTAATTGTCATGAATGTAGTCTCAGAAAGTGCTGGCTTTTGGTTTCGATATTTTAGTCTTGTATCAAGTTTAAACAGGAAACTGTCGTCATAGCAGTCATCTTCTCTCATAATAATAACTTTACTTTAAATGTAAACACAATACTGAGAGCAGAATAAGAGCAGAGAACTCGACTGCACTGAAAAGTTATTATAATATTAAATATAAGTAGCATTTGTTGGGCGCGAAATTACGAGAAAATCTTTTTACACAAATTAATTTGCATTCCCAGGACCGGCATGTGTTCATTGTATGTCTTATGTCTCTAATATCCATTTGGTTCCCTCAGAGACCGGACACTAAAGAGCGTCACTCAGTGTTAGCTCAGTCTTGGTTACCACTAACCACCGGAAACGCTAAATGTCAGCAATTTTGTCACATAAGTAATACTACACTAAACTCTAACAAAGACTTACTTCTATCTCATATTTACTTCGAATCTATAATCAAATAATAAGTTATATTTATTTTAAGGCATTTCATTATTTGTCACTTATATTCAGGACTTTGCATATTTTGATGGTTACATTGAAAACCTAAACGAAATGAAATCAAACGTTGACTAATAATTTTTAGAATATTAATACAATTTTCAAATTGAATCAAATGTTTGTCTAATTTGAGTTGATTTGATTGAATGTCAAGTATTTGAAAGTGGGATCATTTGAAAAACTAAATTGAAGTAAATTAGAGGCGAATACCGGATATGCCTTAATTATAGGACAACTCATTTTACATCCAATTACAAGAGAAATATTCAACAGAATTGAAGCTATTATTTAATAAATAGTAAAAAGGTTGGACTCAGTTTTGAAAAACAAAATTCAGTTTCTTTTGAGTCTTATTTTTCAGTAAATACTAAAAACAAAGAAAAATAAGAGCATTAAGAATGTGGGCGAAGATATGAACAAATTTTAAGATTGTGTTCAAAAACCCGTTTAAAAGTTGAATCGAGTTGTGTTTCGTACGAATCGATTCATTCATGTATTCAGTTATTCATTCATAGAAATAGTTTGAATATAAATAGCGACAAATGAATGGGAGCTCTCTATTAATAAATTGTGACGTCTTCACAATTGTAGACATTATAACCGCTAATCAGCGCACATCTCAATTGCCAAACCATTCCTTCAATGATATTGAATGACATTCAGGTTTTAAAACAGAGAAACAATTGTCGGATGAGTGCGATATTAAATTAAATCCATTGAAGCCAAAGTCTGAGCGCTTCGTTTGTTTTTGCGCTACAATTGTTTCTAAAACACATTATATAAGCAACTGATCTGAATATCATTTGACATATTTTAGAGTGATGACCAAGAGTGTTATAACCTAAATACTCCATATTCCACCTAAGTTTGGAAATTTTTTTTTAATTAAAAAAGCACATTTCGAAAAGTTTAACACTACGTCTATGGACGAGATTGAATTTATCGAGGTTTTGATAATCAAACATTTTTTAACAAATTTATAAAAAACGACCCCTACAATAAAAAAAAGTTGCCAAAATAGAAATTTAGCCAAAAATAGCCTTGATTTAGGTTCCTTGGCCATCACTGATATTTTATATTTAACTGCTCTCCAATTGAACCCAATTTTGAATTAGGATATTGTTATGAATTGAAAACCAGAATAGGATCAGATTTGAATGCCAGGTGTGTTGGTGTTGAGGCAATCAATACATTGTACCGGAAATGCATCGTTTGACAGGACACCGATTTCCTGGCTTCTGCTCTTTGGATTGGGATATACGCCAAAAGGCAAACACAATAATCTCAAAGCACTCAAAAGACTACAACTAAGAGCACAGAGCGGTAAATGGCGCGCATCCCTTCTCTCTTTGCTATACGATTTGCACGTTTACTCGTTTTCGGTACACATTTTATTTTCAATAATTTCTATTCAGTGAAATATTAATCAATGAATTAATTTTTTCGGATATTAATAGGAAAAAATGAAGCACCTATCAGAATTTCCAATCTTACAACTGGCTTAGTTGTAAATTTGAAATTTTTTATTTAACTTAAAAATAAATAATTTCACCAAGATGTTCAATACTTTGCATTTAAAAAATAATTATAAAAGCTCAATTGACATAACTATCAGAAAATAGTGTTTGCGAAAACATAAAGCTGTGAATTGACCGAGATCTAATACATTGAATTAACAAAAGAACAGAGCGGATGTACATCTGCTCTTTTGCTATGAAAACAGATCGACCCCTCAATAACTGTTCTCAATATATACGAAGCTCTTCCGGTGACAGAAATAGTGCCTCAAACATAAAATGCCATTCATTTCCAACTAAACTCAAATTGATTCTGTATTTCATTAACAAATAATTGTTTTATATTTGGATATCCTTTTTCCTAAAACACTGACATTTGAATAGATATAATATTTTATTCAAACATTCGATTTAATAATAATAAGGAATCGAGTTTTTTACAGGAAAAATATCATTAATTGGATAAATATTAGGAAACGATTTTCAATTGTTTTTAATTTTAATATTAAGTGATTCAAAAATTGATTGAAACTACTTCCAAGAAGTTTCCGGTATTTTACGAAGAATATGACTGAGTATAGACCTTCTCCAATCATTTAATGAGAGTCAATTCAAATTAATTGCAAGAATTTAAATGAGTTTCAAATGAATTCAACTGATTGTATGTGAGGATATGTTTGCATGCTAAAATAAATAAATATTCAATTTAATCGGTTGAAAATTACTTTCGTATAGAATGTATTTTTAAAAGGATATCAAGTAAATATAAAATTGATTTTCAGACACAAAGACAGACAGACAGACATCACTTATTCTATAAAATAAATGAAAAAAGTATTATTTTTTAAAAATTTAAATAACGAACTTTAATTTGTGTGGCAAATTGGAGACATGTCCTTCAAGAAGAACACAAAAGTGCATTGAGTCAAATGAAATACTTATAAGGACTACGTTTGACAAACTCTGTGATGACCTTCTTCTATGAGCGCTGAGGCAAAGCTATGGCAGAGCTATTAGTGTGTCCGCAATCGAAGTTTGAAAGTAAAAACAGCATAAAATTGGTCATCAAAACTGGTTGCATAAGAGAGGAGGATGTGCTCCAATGGTATATCCATTATTGCATATATTGAGCTATTGATTCGGTGTTATTGCACTCAAGACTTGAATAAATATAACGCTTTATAAGACTCGCTGTCAAAACGTTTTTATATTTAGAAATTCAAAAACAAAAAACTGTGACTCAAAGCGAAAAATTACTATAAATTATTTATATGTATAATAAAGAATCGATTCCATACCCGAACGGCATATGAAATGCCCGAATCAGCAATTTGTTGGTCGGGATGGAGCCAACCCCGCGCCGGCTTATTGATGAAAGTGCCCGAACGATTCCAATCGGTTGAGGTCGAGGCCAGTGGTGTTGAGCCCGACTGGCAGCTGTTTCGGGCGAGACTGGAGGCACAGATAGCAGTGGTGGAGGCACTGGTAGTCAAACTGGTCGCACCACTTGTATTTGACGATAAATTACACGAGTTTTGGTCGTTTAAAGCACTGGAAAGCGTATCACTTGTATTGACTGATGAGAACTGTACTTTCTGTCGGGGCATAATCGCTATGGATGTGCCGGAGCTCAAACCCGGGTGACTTGTCTGTGGTCTTGGAGGGGGTTTAGGCGATAATTTAGGAGAACTCTTATTTGAACTTTTCAAATGTGAAGAGGAAGGCGCCGAACTCTTAACTGAGTTCAAACCAACACTTTCAAGGGGAGGTTTGGGTAAGGATATACTGGTTGTGCCGATGGCTTTGCCAACAATTGACTTCGATCTGATCGTCGACTTTGACTTATTATTCGAATTATTTGTTGAATTGGAGGTCGAGTTGGAGAGGTCTGAGAGGTCTGAGCTCTTTCTGTTGGAAAATCTGTTGATAGAAGTGGTCGGAAGTTTGATATATCTTTGCGAATGAAGAGCCGCACTGTTAGCTTCGTTGGACTTACGGATGGCCTCCTGTTGCAAGTGTTCGGTCCCTTTGGACCGATGAAAGCCTAACTTAAGAAGACTCGATTTAGCAGAACTGGTCAATGAAGAGCCGAGTGTTGTGGTGTTGGTTACGGGTGTTGTGTCACTTCTGACACAGGAGTCAACGGACACAGAGTCCGGTTTTCGGAAAGTCCGCGGCAAAGGAACAGGAGAATTGAGGTTATCACGGGTTGGAGTCAATCGGTGTTTTGAGAGGCCGGAAGACTCGATCAATGTATTGTCTCTGAGTTTATCGGCGCTAAGCGGTTGACCGGTGCTGTCAACACTGTTCAGAGTTATATTCAAACAGTTGTCTTTGGCTTCGGTTGTGATGTCTTCTTGTCCTATAAAGAGGTGATTGTAGTCATCATCCTTTAGTGGAGAGTAGGAAAACGGAAAACAAGAGAGCATTGTGTGATCGAGTGCTCTAACACTCAAATTCTGGCCGTCTATTGAACTCTTGACTTATTATAAGATTGTTTGGAGCGAAAGCACGCCTTCAGAACTTAATTCATATATTATGGCAAAACTCATAACGAGAGGAGAGGAGAGGAGAGGCGCGCTCTCGAAAACTTTGATCATAAATAAGGATTTCAAAGAATTTTGATAACTTTGTGTTCGCTTTCGAATCGCTATTTTCATGACATAACCATCGGTTAGTTTTTAGCTATTTTTCACTCCAAACACAACCGAAAGAATGCTATAATAGTTTGAAAAGAGCAGAGATTTCGACAACAGATGTTTTATTAATTCAGTTTTGAATATGTCTTAGTTCGGAATTGAGTCACACATAACTTGTGAGACTTGCACTCAGCACAGCATAAAGTGGAGAGACGGGAGCACACGCTCTACAAGTGCTCGAATGTGAGCCAGTTTTGCCAACGACTGAACGACTGCAACAGCGCTGCCAAATGCATTTACAGGCATTTACTACACTATTTCGAGCACAGCCTTCCCTTGAAGGGCAACTAAGTTCATGATTGAGACAAACACTCCGAACAAATGTTTAACATTTATTATCAAATATTCAGTTGTGGTGATAGACGTCTATTGAATGTATGCTCACAATTGATAGCGATTCCAATCACTAATTACAGCCAAACACCGATACCTCTACTCAACGATAAGTAGAAGACTATCGACTATTCTAGAGGAACATCACAAATGAGATTATGCCGGAGCCCTACAGTTTGGCTATACTTCAAACAACAATTCACTTGTTTTGTCCAATTTTGACAAAAAAATACAACTATTTTCGAGAATCAAAAGCAACACAAGTTAGGGCTGAGCTCTTGTGTCGGCGATCGGATGGTGTGGATGTGATGGCAATCCAAATTCACAACACTATCGCCCATCTGGTGGGCAAAAGGCGCGGGCGTTAAGCGTATGACACAAAAATACTATGATTTGCGTGGGTTTCGATATATTGAGCCAATAATCCAACGCAAATACAGACGCACCGGACGTACAAATACTACGAACTGATGTAATAAACGATTACTCAATGAGTCAATCAATGAATGAATCAATTAATTGGCGAACAAATGATTAGCAAATAGTTTAATGCTTTGATTTAGACTATGGTTAGAGTGAATGTGAGACAAATTTGATATAAGCCATAACCGAATCAGTTTAACAAAGTTTTAAGTTAAGACACACTCCAAACACGAGTGTATATATCGTGAGTCAGTCTTCTCTATCTCTAACCAACAACTCTGTAGTGCAGCGAACGTACGGCAAGAAAAGAATGAATGAGTGCTGTAGTTGTGCGGCAACGCCTCCACATAGTGTACGTAAATGCAGAGGAAATAACTGCATACACAGCACAGGCACAGACGAATAGAGGGGAGGCAACGGGAAGCGCCCAGGGCAATTTATGGCAGCCTCGCCACCACTCACTCTGACTGGCGCTACAACACTGCTCTTCACTCCGATGTGCTTTAGCTCTAAACTCAATGTATTCAATAGTCTCTCCCTCTCTCTCTCCCTGTTTTGTGTTCACAATACTTGCAATATATTAAACCAAAAGTTTTACTAAATCTAAAGAACAGATTATATATATTTTTAAGGATAACTCAAAATTATATTTATCGACATTTAAATAATAATTATAATGGATTCGATAGATTGGATGACTCATAGATATGAAGACAATTGGAAGCAAATTAATGATTTCAGGTCCGATTAGGACTGGCTATCCATATATTAGTCTTATGGCAGTCATTGTTAAAGTGGTTGTTGTGATTTTTACTCTAAAGTGTCCAACGAATCAATGGGCTAACTGTGGAGGAGTGGGTGAGTGGAGACCAGGAGGGAGAGCACAGAACAAGAGGCGCAGATCGACACAAAGATAGTCAGTAGAAATTCCAAGAGTAAAAATTCAATACTCGAGACTCACTTCCAACAGATGGTCTCTATTCGACTCGAGTCTACTCCGGTCTACCCTCTAATAAAGAGTACTTTGTTGAAGTTGATCCAACTAAAGGAGGAGCCGTTCAATATAATCAACAAAAGTGTTCATTCGATACATTTATAAGTTTGACATAACCTAATCATTTAGAGACTGACTTATCAGCAATTATTTGATAAAATGTTTTCTTCTCTAACGTTCTTCAGTTCTGTTTTGCTTTCAAACAATCGACTCATAAACAATCGAAATACAGATAAAAGAAAATATTCGTTAGAATTACTCCAAATTCCCTCAAATTAGTTGAAAATAAACTTAAAAGGCGTCACAAAACAGAGATAAGCAGTAATTTTATTTTCCAGTAAAAAAGAAATCGCATGAATGAACAGCACAGACAAATCAAGTCAGCTCTGGGCTGCCAACTGACGTCCCAAACCTGGGACCAGCACTCACTTGGAAATCTGATTTACACTTTTGAAGGACAAACCATTTAAGAATTGCACCAGTGCACATTTAAACACTCAAATTTACACTAATTGTCCAATATTCCAATCTAAGCCTGGTTCTGGTCAAATTTGCTTCAAAGGAATCCTCCCTGGGCGAGGAGCCCAACCCTGCACTACTACAAATTCTGAATAACATTTAATGACTAGACTTTGTATTCGTTATGGAAATACTAATCTATGTTTCAGTTGACTCCTTATTTCTAGAAAAACTTTTATCGAAACTTTTTTGCAATCATTTGATAAATTCAGCGAATGGTTACTCATTTCCATTGAATTGCAAATTAAGTTCATTTTCCTCCAAATTCTTATGAAATCATAGATTCTCAGAAAATATCATTTTCTATATAAACTCAAAATAGATCTCAATTTATGTTTGGTTTGTATTGAGACAAATGAAATAAAGTGAATGTTGTCCAGGTAACACAATAATATGGAAGTGATTGCAAGCGCACCCAAACCCCTCTTTCATCAATGTCAGCCCAACAAAGCAAAAAAAATGTCAAGAATCAGAGGATACGGCCCTCTATTATCCAAATAAATGAACAGGATCATTTATTGTCTTTTATTCAAAGGTTAACTTTAAATATAGTTAATAGGGGTTTAAGTGTAAACTCACCCAATGATCACTTGTTGGGCGTAAATAATTGTTAACTCGATTCAAATGTCGGCACTTCTTCACAGTTATCTTCTTATGGCATTAGATTATCAAAAGTGGAGTTTGTCTTTGATGTGTAATTTGAAAGCAGTTGCGATTCCTGTTTACAACTGGACAGTTGTTTAGGCAGACAATCAGAAGATTAAGTGATTTAACAAGGCAAATCAATTGAATTAAGGTAACACAAAAGTTTTCAAAATCACAAACCAATAACAATTTGCACAAATATTTTAATAAATACAACAAAAACAAACATTTGGTTTACATTTATGTGAAAGTCTTTTAACCTTTTGTGGAACTGTCCGTTGATTTGAAGGCAAATAAATTGTTTGCTTTTAATTACTTTTAAAATGAAATTAAACTGAAAAACATTGAAATGAGAGAAAGGCTTACGTTTTGTCTATTGTTTTCATTGAACAGTTGTGTCACAGCAGACACCTCTACATCTGCATAGCATTGGTTGACACCTCTAAGGGTTGTGTCAAATGCGGCCAATGATTGGCGCCAAACATTTGTATGCATTTGAAGGCAACGATTGGCGCATAAAAACAGAATTCGTTATAATATTGTTTCAACATTTGATCACTACTTTTGCCATACATTTCACGTGTTCTTCATTACAAATAGTGGACAATAAGTCAGTTTATAATCGATTTAGTGTTCAAATCCTCTTAGAGTTGGTGTCGATTATTATCTTTTGGTGAAAATGTCGCACAAAAACATCTATTATTCGGACAAATACTACGACGAAAAGTTTGAGTACAGGTAACCATCCATTGAAACCATTGCTGACTAATGTCTTTAATGTCTCCATTGTCTTTCAGACACGTAGTTTTGCCCAAAGAGATCGCTAAAATGGTTCCAAAGACTCACCTGATGTCTGAGGCCGAGTGGAGAGGACTGGGAGTACAACAAAGTCAGGGTTGGATTCATTACATGATTCACGAGCCGGAGCCGCACATTCTGCTCTTTAGACGACCCATCACTTTGTCGGGTCCACCGCCAACTCAAGTCGAACAGTTGAGGGCCGAACTTAATGAACAGTAAGCTGATCAGTGGCCAAATGTGCGCAAATTGGATCAATTGAACCAAATTAACAACACTTAACTACAGGAGGCGTTTGAATAAAAACGCCATTCATTGCACTCTTTCTGCAATTTTTGTAAATATGTATTAATATTAATAAACTTTTGGTTATTTTAAATCAATTTCTTATTCATAATTAAAATCATTTATTATTCGATGGATTTGAGAAAAATAGACTAAATATTTTCAATACTGTTTAGTCTCGATATTAACTTTTAATTGAAATACATTTGAGTAAAAAATGGATAAATCGAAGAAAATTCAGTCGTTTTCAAGACTAAAATTTTGCAATAATTAAAAAATCAAATAAAAAGTAAGTAAAATATGATAATTATGGCTGAATGGCAGCGATGTTGTCAACAACTGAAGACTTCAAATGAGGAGTTTTACTGATTTCCAGTAGTTTTGTTGAACCATACTTTTTGCGACAATTCTGAAACATTTGACAATAAATTAGAAATAATTCCACAAAATAGTTGACAAATACCTGGAATTTAGACTTTTCCGACTTCTGAATGATTTTGCAAAGGAGTGAAGCGCTGGGCAACAGCTGTTGTTCCGTATAATTACTGTAATACTCCATAGTGGGCGTCCATTTAAGAGAGAAGTCTTGCGGGTCTGCCAGGACTCTGAGTGTCACATATAGAGAGACAGCGGCCAAAAGTGAGGGCTTCCAGTGGGCGCACTCGTACTCAACTAATGTCAATTCCATTAAATATTTGGCCAATGCGTGTATTCGGGAGTCTGCGTGGGCAGCCTTCGAGTTGCGCCTTAGGAAGTGCAGAGGAAGAGGCCGACCCAACTCAAACTTGAGTGACTTGAGGATAGATAACTCCATTTTTATTATATCCCTTTTGTGGTAGAGTTTATCGCAAATCATAATAAAGTCTTTGATGTCCGGCGGATATATTTCCTCGAATTTACTTGCAATGAAGAATGCGGTCACTCCTACCAATTGGATCTTATCTTTACTGATCACCTCTTTCTACAGAAAGGACATTAGATTCGACTGCAAGTATATCATTGCAATACCTGAAAGAATCGGTCCATAATAGTGATACCCAGATAAAGAGTTTCTGGAAGAAGACGGAACTGGTGGTGAACGTTAATCAGCCAATCGATTAAGACAGAGCGCATTCTTGGAGTCATTTCCCTCTGAACCTTCAAAAAGTTAGAACGAATGCACTGTTCGTCCTATTAATGAATTTCATTTAGTATTTGTTCAATGAAACTGAAACCAGTTTAGGACATACCTCCAAATGTCTCAAATAAGCGTAAATATCATTGACATAATCGGGAGTAAGGAAGACGTTTTGGCCGTCATTGACATCGATATTCTCAACGTTATCGGGAATCAAATTGGAAGAGTAGCCCAAATCCTCCTTCAGTTGCGGCTCACGTACTATAGTTTCTATTTTCGGTTTAATCTTTTTGGTGGCCATCGTTTGAGGCTTCTTCTGGACATCAACTGGTATTCGTGATTTGAGACCATTTTGTTGGAGAGGAAAGGCTACTTCGGCGTTCTCGTCATTTACCACCGGAACTCTACTCGTTCTGAACTGATGTACGGTTTCAGAAATAAATCACAATAGTTAACCTATAGTCCAGTTATAGACAACAGAAGATACCTGTCTGGTGGTAGGTGGCCCAGAGTTTACTGCATTGGTCACTGCATTGGTCACTCTGTTCTGTCTGGTTGTGATAGCCAAGGGTTTCCTCACAATCCCATTGTTTCGGTTGACGGCTTTGTTCAGACCATATCTCGTTTGTTGCCGTTCGCCAACGTTTGCCATATTTTATCAAAGATTAAAATGTTCTGAAATTTTGTATTTAAGACACGATTGGATAAAAAATCAATAAAATAGAAATAATTAGCAAATGATTTGATTGAAATCAAAGTTTGAAGTGAGCCTAAATTTAAAATTGAATTGAAGTCAAATCTCATTCATGGCGACAATGAAGTGGTTAAATGAACTGAACTTTTAGTGAAAGACCGTTGAATTGAACTTTAAATTTCGTTGAACGCTCTTTTCAAAGGTCCGCCCCTTTCAACACAAACGCTTACTATTCGCCAATTTTTTAAATGCCACTCAAGTTGTCAACAGTGATATGGAAATCAATTTGGTTGTAGTATTTTAAACTTGATTATTCCAAACACAAACAATAGTTGATTTTATATTAACTTTTAAACAAAACTTATTGAAATCGATGACTATTGCGAAACTGTTGCGGAAATGATTGACTCAAACGATTCAATAGGGAGTGAACGACAGGGCAGTCATAAAATGTGTTCGAGTGAAGCCTTAGTCGGAGTTTTATCTAATTTGGTCGATGAGAGAGATGTTCACTCAATAATTGAGTCGCAAAAAAATATGTTATCCCGATTTGAGAAGACTAATGAAATGTTAGTCAATTGCAATGCATTGGCGGTAATCCGTTTCGAGAACGCAAACCGAGACCTTAGAAAATATACCCAACAGTTGATTGATATGCAAAAGGATTTGGACTCAGTTTTCCATAGAATCAAATTCCTTAAACTAAAACTGAGTCAACAGCACTCCAATGCTTTCAAAGGTTACCATTCTTTCAATAAATGTCATCAATTAATTGATTTTCTATTTACCAAAGCTTGTGGTAATGTCTTCAATGCTTTTGATGAAGAAGAAGAAGAAACTACAGAAAACATGAAAAATATGAAAATAAACGAATGATGTGTTCAAACAGTTAGGAGTAATACTTATTTTAATTGCGAGTTTTGATTATTACTGAGACATTCACCAAACTTTGCATACAATTAATTGAGATAAGAAATTGTGAACAATTAATACCTATAACAACATTGTCTCATAATTACATTGAATTTGTATAAAATGTCCATAAATTGTGTTAAAATTGATATACTATTGAATAGAAAATAAAAGCTTTACAATGAAATCAATGGATATCAGGATTTTATTAACTCTTTGGAAGAATAAGTGCTAAACAAAACTGACGGCTCTTTAATTATGCGATTTATTTGGACTTCAAATCTTTGGATTTATCTTTGGTCGGAAGAAATAGAAGCGGAAACATTCCAATAATACAACCAATGGTAACCCCAAACGCACGGCCCAACTGTATTGCCCAACGAGTTCTGGCCATTTGTAACTGAACTAATGATAGATCGGGCGATTTGACCCCAACCTTAGCTGCAAACTGCTCGACATAATATGCAGAGCCGACGCCCGCTATGTCTGACAATGCATTGCCGAGACCTGCGGCTGCCATAGTTGATATACCTGTCCAAAGCATTCAATTATATTTTAATGGTTAGCAAATTTAGGGATAGGGACAGACCTAATGTGACCCCAATAGTGGCGTCGATGTAATCTCCGGCCACAATCATAATAAGATTGTCTAAAAACCCAAAACCAATGAAAGGCAGGGATTGGTTGAGAAATACTTGTCTGAGCTCCGAAAATGAAGGGTAAATTGAAGTTTGGTCTCCATTTCCCTCTCTTTTGACATTTTGCAATCGATCCAATTCTTCGTAAAGATATTGTCGTTCTTTGGGACCCAACAGTGCTATGAAATCTCTGACTCTGTCCTTATTCGAGAGAAAAGATCGTGAATTCTGTCTATATATTAAACTTCTATTTTGTATTGAAATCAAAGCAAATATTAAATTATTTGATCGCAAACTTCTTAAAAGCATTTTTCAATTCATAAGGAAATTGAGGTATTTTCTCAAAAAATCTATAAAAATAATAATAATTGACGAAACATTTGTATCATCTTCTCATAAAATAATGAGCCAGTTACAGTTAATAGAAAATAATTTTATTGTTTTTAGTTTGACTTTAGTTTGACTGTAAATCACAGAATTGAAAGATATTTTGAATGACTGTCTTTGAGAGTCTGTGCGCATGAAAAACATCTCTTATGCAATAAAGACTCGCACATCAGATCATGTGACTAACAACCAGAACAAACTATTGTATTATTGTCTTCATTCAAATCATTAAGAATCCTCCATTTAAATTCAAACATTTTTTGCACCAATATCAATTGTAGAAAACAGCTTAGTAAACACAACTTAATAACGTATACTTAGGCTAACACTTAGGTTATTTTAACAAGCTTCTTATGTCTTGTCTGTCATAAGTTTCAATTTAAAATTCCTTTAAAACCAAAATTTTATTAAAAATTCAATTTTTATTTGAAACCGAATCGACATTTGTTTTGAAATCAAAAATTGCTTTGAAATGAAATATATTATATAAAAGCGTTTAATAAACAAATGAATTTAAATGATTCCAAGTTTTAGACAAAACCCGATAATAAAAATTCTTTAAAAATACTGAATATTAAATTTCGATATAAACGTTGATATAAAACATCAAATTTATAGTCACTTCGAATTAACGACGACTTCTTCTGCAAAAAAATCAAACATTTATTAAATATAAAATATTTATTTAAAAACAATTACTTTGAGTGAAGGGGAAGATTGTGATGTAGTTCTGCTTCAGTGATTACTTGGTTTGGCGCCAATTGTGGGGACAATAAACGGGTATCACTTACTGTGCGCTTCCTTTAAAATGATTTAAATAAAAGATTGGATTGTGTCGACGGTTGGTTAAAAGGGAATACCTCAAGGGTGGAGAGCCTTGTTTGAGTGTTTCCACATCATTATATATGACTTGTACGCCACCACCGCTCGAAGGAATGACTTCTCCTTTGAAGACATGAGTCTCAACACCGCCGTTAGGGTCTGCCTCGTGATGTGTGAGGGCATACTTCGAGGCTTCTTTAATGTCTGAGGCCTTTAAATTGGAGACCGATTTCTTGTTTTTGATCTTTGGTCGTAAAACGGTCCCCAAATCTATAGTACCGGGAGGTCTGTGATCTATCCAACGCTCGTTACCCGTTGACAGGGAACGTCTGTGTCGGGGATTAACGACAGGCGGAGGGTTATGTGTTGGAGTTGCTTCTGTTCCGATGCTTCCAATTGTTTGAGGAGTACTCGATTTGTTAGTATTGGACGGATTATTCGAAGCCATACATTGATTGACAGCCAATGGAGTGCCATAACCCCCATACTCGAACTCAGACTTTCTTTTCATGACGTGGAAAGGGGTTTGAGTGCTGGCCTGACTGTCAATGCCATTTGAAGGGGCATTCGGACCATTAGTAGGTCTTAGCATTGCTTGGGAGGGATATAAGTTGCGGTAATCCATTAAGTCGAAGTTAGTGCCGTCGGCGTTCAGTATTTGTCGGACCAAATCTATCTTGTCTTTGGAAAGACACTGCTCTTTTTCGAGTTTAGCCTGTTTTTCGGCTAAAACCCGTTCAAACATATTCTTAATTTGGTGGCGCTCTAACTGAAGCCTTTCCTTTATATCTGCTTTTATTCTTTCGTTGTCGCGTTCAGAATGAGATAACTGTACTTTCGTTTTCTCCAAATTTCTTTTCATTGCTTCAAAATCCTTTTCGAGATTTGAAATCTTCTTCTGGTAATTATCACAAACTCGTTCGTTTTGAAAGCATTTGTTCTCATAGTTCTTGAGCTGATCCTCTCTTGCGGTTAAATCCATTTGCATAACAGACAACTGTTGCTTCAAATACATGTTCTCCCTCTCCATTTCTGCCACTCTTTGCCGAACAATAAGCTCTGAAAAACATTAAAATGATTTAAAACTAATCGATGGATAGAATGCTTACGATTTTGTTTATGTGACTCGAATTTCGATTCTTTATTTCTCTTTCTCTGTTCCAAACACTCCAACCATTCGGGGAATACTTTATCGTCTTCTGGTTCTTCGAGCTGTTCAGATAAGATAATAAAGATTTGTTTGTAACGCTAAGAATGACTTACATAACAGTTAGGAAAGGGAGGGCCGACCACATTAATGGCTGCCAAATCGATTGTCGCAAAGTTCTCAAAAAATTTGGGTAAAGTTTGGCGAAAATTAATCCGATTGATGGCTCGCGAAACCAACACTTCCTGCGAGTGTTCCGCGAATTTCATGACATGCTATCAGACAATAAGTCAAACATTAAAATAAAGTTCAGTCAAATACAAGTGTATATCAGACCAGGGTCTCGTCGTAGTCATCGGCGGTAGGGTTGACACAGATAATCATCTTAACCTTCCCCTCGCCCTCAAAATAACTTTTGAATAAATGGGTTAATTTGTTGTCGCGATAGGGAACCACTTTATTCGCGCCATTCATTTGATTTTCGCGAAGAATTTCGATACAATTCCTCAAAGCCATGAGTGAGTTATTAATACTTCCGGCTTCCCTCAGTCTGTCGCCAGTGTTTTTAGTGCGAACTGTGCGCTCACTTCCGGCCAAATCGACAATTGAGAGCTGACTGGTCACTAGAAGGCGGTCGTCTTGAATCACTTCATTGCCATTGGAGTCGATGGGCGCCTGAACCACACGTACTGTGAAGACACTGTGAGATCTGCTGGACTCAGTGTTCAGGTTTGTGTGAGCTATACGTCTTCTGCGAACACCCTTGATGAATAGTTCGAAGGCCTCATCAGCGCTCTTCACTTCGATTTCGGTGCCGGCGTTAACAAAAACTCGACGCCTATTGTCTTCCCGCAAAACCTTGGACTGTGGCTGTCGTGATGTCCTCAATGTATCCATTGATTCATCCAATAAGTCGTAGATATAGTTGTTATAAATTTCGACGTAAGACACGAAAATCGCGTAATGATTATCACAATTAACTCCTTCGACAAAAGAGGAATCTTTTAATCGATTATCCCATTCCTCGTTATTTTCTTTCTTTTTAACTGAACGCGGAGTCTTTGGTCCAAATGCTGTCGAAGAAGGAGTCTTTGGGACCATTTTATCCTTTTCTCTTTGTTCTCTTTGCCATTGAAGTAAAGCGTCGGGCGATGACTGGATCTCAAAATAATTGGAACCGTCGGGTTTGAACACATATTTACGGCTCTGAAGATTGTGACGATTCAAAGTACTGAACAGAATATCTAAACAACGCGGAAGTATTCCGGGTTCTGATGGAGTTCCCACTATTGTAAACGTTTTCCCTGAAGACGTGATTCCATAAGTGAAGAGAAGACCTGTTGTCAAACAAATTTGTTTTCAATTAAAGACTAAACAATCTTCTGAAACAACAAAAGAAAAATGTCTATATTGGGGTCTGAATGAAGGGAAAGCCATTAGAAGACTGTTCTGTCACTGCTATAGTGCTTCACATTTAGAACATTTCTTTAAGACATTAGAAGAGTAGCTCAAAAGGACAAATGAGCAAGGTCTAACTTAATACTAACCGTTTTTGCCATTAATCAGATCTGAGACCAATGGAAGAGCAACGGATTCAAAGAACTCTTTCTGTGATGTATTTTCTTCGAAGACGTGTTTGAATTTATAGAAGAGTTCGGGTCGCGAGCCGTTCGGTGGACACAAACGGATCAAAGTATTATTTGTGGATACTTTCTGGACGGCTACCAAATCAGCGATATTACTCAATGGTCTCAATCGACAATACACTTCAACCGGTTCTTTGTCCTTATTATTGACGTTAGGCTTTGGCCGAGTGGGAGGACCCGTCTTCTTGAGCGGTGTTCTCGGGTTTCTGAACAAATCAAACCAACTTTTATTTGAAAAATTTGTAATCTATAGTAATGTCTTACACCGGACGCATCTTGGTTCAATGTCTGGATCAATTAGATGTAGAATCAATGAAATAATAAATACATAAAAATAAAATAATTGATTAAAACGTTGAGTCAATTGATAGTTGAGTTCAAAATAATTGAATGGTTTGCGCCTCAGTTTCCGTTGAAATCGTTTAAACCAATGACAGCGAAGTCTCTCTTCATTTCAAACAAATTACGTCACAAAACGTTAATTATATTCTAACGTAAACCGAGATATGAGTCAAACTGTGAGACACTTCTCTTGGCTTTGAAGCACACATTTTAGCTTTGGTCAGATATAAAAGCCTAAGTCAATGTCTCACTACCAATATCTAGATATAATATTATGGTCATTTAGACAGCTACAGTATCCTTATAAATTAGTTTTTGCAAATTTTTCTTAACTATCATATGTTTTATGAACTTCTAAGAAAATCTGATTTATTTTTTCCTATTTACTCAGTCAATGAACTGTTTCTTTGACAATAATTATATTGGAACGATATGTAATTGATCAAGGCACTTCGAAATCAGAGAAATGCAGCACAATTTGAACCAAATTAGTTTATAGCTTATATTTAAAAATAGTGTATATATCAGAGATGTGCAAAGTCCGTAACCCTAGGGGGAATATAGCGGGAAGATAATGACTCATTTTAAGACCAAAATTTAGGCGGATATTGGGGGTATATTTGAAAAATGGCGACCAGAAGCGGCCATTTTGTCCTTAAGTACGTTTATTTCCGATAATTTAAAGCGTTAATTAGCTTAATTAATTCACAATTCAGCTATTATTCAAGTTACAATGCTAGATTTCTTAAAATAAGGGACAAAATTGTCGACTTTTTTGGCCACCATTATTAAAATATGACAATTTTTGGGACTCCATTACTGAGAGTGGCAAATTTCGAGAGGGGTCAGTTTCTCTGCGTTTTTCACTACATTTACGAAGTATGTAGTATATAGTTTTATCGTTCCCACATTGGAAGCAATGTTGTCCATAAGTGAGTCCATGTTAATTTAATAAGGAAGAGCTAATGTTAAGCTTATGAAAAAGAGCTAATTATGTATAGTGTAATTTAGTATAGGATAAGATAGAAATAATTTAGTTTAAAGTTGTAAATGTAGTGGGGGATTAGGTTTGAGCAAACCCTTGTTTATGGTACAGTTTTTCAAACCTATTGGGATAAATGACCAAATCTCTGTCCAGGGGGAGGGGGGGGGAATAATTCGAGAAATACCCCGATTGCACTTTCCTGAAGTATATAAGTTGACTTGTATTTGAGTACAAATTGATGTATAGAAAATGATCTTGGATGAATTTTATACTTTTGCTGAAATGGTTTATTTGAATTTCTATCAATAAATCACTCGATAAATGAATCAGTAAATCATTAAAACAAATGATTCGTTGGAAATGGCATAAAGTCATTGACATAACTGTCATTGAGTTGTTCCGATACTCTAGTCATCGATCACTCAATACTTAGGGAAAGGATCGAAAAATCTATTTGAATGAATTGAATATTCGGGGATAACATCTCTAACTCATCCTCTCTTCCAATCATTCTATTGTTTTGATTGAAGATATTTATAGACCATGTTCTTTCACAATAAAGATATCATGGTCCATTTCATGTCACTTTTTCCAGATATAATCAGGAATGTCTGGAGAGAACTCATCAATTTTGTGGGTTTAGCTGAAAAATTGACAGAATTAAGCGCACAGCCCTCACACAGCCCTCACACAGCCCTCACACAGCCATCACTTAGCCCTCACACAATTGAATCGTTATTTTGTTGTTTTTTTCTTCCAAAGAATAGGTTAAAAATGGATAAAACAAAAAATCATTTGATTTAAACCATCTTTATTTTATTGATGGCTAAGAGATTTTTTGCCAAATCTAGTATTATTTGACCGAGTCTAACCATTCACATTTACCCTTAACACATCGGTTTTTTAATATATATTTATTAATATAAGAAGATGAATACAAGAGAAATTGAGTGAATACATTTTTAAAAATTTGGAGCCTCGATAAGCAAAAATACTTGGCAATTTTAAATATGTTAAGATTATAAATTAGTTGAAGATAAGTGAATTGAACTCGAAGGCATAGCAAACTGTGCCAAAAGAACTAGAGCTTATATTCTTAAAATCTTTCAACAATTTTGTTCAGCTGAATTTCGTATTTAAAAGTGAGATATTTATTTTTTCTTATAAAATTTCAGCTAGACAATTGCTTTAGGCAAACTTTGAGAATTTGAGTTCTAGATCTATTTAATATGAGTTGATTTAATTATATTTAATTCGTATATTAGGGATCTCTTTAAAAATATTCGAAAAAATATAGTTAAAAGATGTAAGTAAACTGGGAGGTATTACAATGTTAAGGCATTGGCAAGTGCAGACTGTGCAGGCTGTGTAACTTAGATTGGTGAGACTACTTTGGGTCGGCACTGCTTATCAACTAAAACAGACAATCACTTGCAATAATTGATTGCTGAGACTAAAATTGTTTTTCATCTGAGTTATTGTTATTTAATTAATTCAATCAAATTAGTTGTTCTATAGTTTTCTGAGTAAACAGGAAATGACTATAACTAAAGTCGACGGATCAACAAAATTTGTATTTTCTAACTTAAAGATTTCAAGACAATCAAAAATTGTCAATCAATATTTTTCAGAGAGGATATAAAGGCTTTAGGGTGTAGGGTATTTTCTGGAAACCAAAAACTACCATTAGCGGCCATTTTCTTTTCAAATAAGCGAATTTTATGTTATTTTAAACATAAATTAGCTTAATTACATAAAAAACTACTGCAAATTGGATAAAATTATTTCAATTAACAATTTTATTAAACCTTTAATTAAATGTTTTAAACTTTTTATTGTATTAATGTAATGGTTAAAAGAGAAAATGCTAGATTATAATATTTTTAAATTATTAAGAATGAAAAATTTATTTTAAACAAGGGTTTGCCTCAAACCTAATCCCCACTACATTTACACCTTTTACTTAATATAGATTTAACATTGAACATTGGTATTTTCTACCATAGACTTAGCATAGGATTTTCCCCCATAGACTTAACATAGGATTTCTCCCCATAGACTTAACATGGGATTTCCCCCCATAGACTTAACATGGGATTTCTCCCCATAGACTTAGCATAAGATTTCTCCCCATAGACTTAGCATAGGATTTCCCACCATAGACTTAACATAGGATTTCCCCCCCCCATAGACTTAGCATAAGATTTCTCCCCATAGACTTAGCATAGGATTTCTCCCCATAGACTTAGCATAGGATTTCTCCCCATAGACTTAGCATA